>APFE031579713.1:0-11743 GCA_000404065.3 Pinus taeda | reverse complement strand
TAGCCATTTTAGGGAGCATGGGCTTAGGTGAATGTGGTTCACAACACAGTGGGGAGACTGGCATGAAGGCAGTGACATTTTACTGTGTAACAGATGCCCCCTAAAGCATGAAGCCCGAGAGAGTGGGAGGGGTGAAATGCTTTACAAGACTGCTGGACTGGAACACCATCGGAGAGAACCTGCAGGCGGATACAACTGATATTTAAATTACATGTAGTCTAGGCATGGGCGCAGCCATCCAAAAGACATATGGAAACAAGGTCTGTGGCGTGGACGCAACCACCCAGCTGGAAAGACCATAATAATAAGAGGTATGGTCGCAGCCATCCTTGAGGGGACTCAGGTATGGTCGCAGCCATCCATCAATGAGTCATGTAATGATGTCCCACAAAATCGCAACCTGGCCCACAATGGACTAGAACCAGGGTCTTGCGCTCCATCCAAACCCGAACAAAGTACAAGTTCAAACATGTGAATATATGTGTCGAAGTCGAACATGCTTGAACATCGTCTGATTACCAGCCAATGATGAAAGTTGTTAATAGACGCGAGAGGGGCCACCAATAATGACGATGGTCCTCAAGGTACTGTAGATACAATCCACGGCGTGCGAATGAATGAGCCGGTGTCGAACACCTGTAGAGTCATCCGATCAAAGGCCAATGATGAAAACCTCGCGTCGAATGCGAAGAACCTGCCATTGAGGCATGCAGGCTCCAAGGTACCGGAAGGGAGTCTCTAGGTCACTCCTGGATAATGAGCTGAAGTGGACAGGAAGTGATCTTGTCGAAGGTAGGCCATAATGTTTCCCACATCATCGACACGAGATGGAAAGAGACAATATGTTTTGTGTGAAATATCAGAGGGAGGTTATACTTGCAGAGGCCAACTTCTCTTGAACATATCGGCGGCACAATGACGGATTTGGTAGTATTCGAGGTCAAGTGATCAGAGGTCGTGACGACAGGACAATGAGCAGATGAATGGTCAAACAGGATAACCCAAACCCATGGAGGCAAATGTGAAATGAGATGAGATGTCCCCACCTAGACACGAATGCAAACAGTGCCATGTTCAAGAGCGACATACTGCCAATGATGACGATTATGATTCCTTTATTTCCCCCACCATTTCTGGCGAGTACCCCAGTTATTTCTGGATGACAAGCTTGACGAGGATAACATATGCTTGAGGAGCGTCATTTCGACGGAGTCCGATGTCATTAAGTTTTAGCGAGTCTGACAAAGGAAGAACTCAGCGTCTTTTCATGTTTAGAGAGTTTGAAAAGACAGCGGAAAAGGAAACTCCAGGGGGTGCTTTTTCGTAAAGTTATGTCTCTCGAGCCCGAAAAAGTATAAAACGATGCTCGAAAGAACCGCTCGATCATTACGACCGAGGAGTACTTTTCATAAATAGTGGCACCGACCTGAAAAAGTAAAAAAGCGATCGATACGACGCCGTTTTAGAACCGATAACGAGCACGAAACGACAAACGCCCGGCAATCTTTGTTATTTTAAACGGTCAAAAAAGAGCTTTAAAATGACCGCCTCTCATTCCTTTTAGACGAGCTGAGAGGGGGCTCGACAATCTTTTCTTGTTTTGTGTCGGAAAAGAGCTTAATGACGACATTTCCAGACCAAGTGTATAAGAATCCACTGCGACCATGTTGGTTTCGAGGACCTGCACATGACAAATACCCGCATAAACCTATTCGATACGTCGAAAAATCATAATAAAATATGCATTAAGACATAATTTTACCACATCTAGATGAGTTCATGGCAAAATCATAGTAAAAAACCCACATTTACAAGGAATTTTGACCAAATTTGGAAATTTTACTATAAATAGAAGGTTTGTAAAACCATTTTTACCATTTTACCATTGGAGCTCTGGAGGACGTGAAATTATTACAAAGTTGACGGAGCTGATTCTCCCTCATCTGGATGCTAATTTCCCGACCGTTTGTTCCAGGTAGGTTCCTCTTGTCCTGCCTTTTATTTTGGTTATATTTTTATGCATTTTGACCGTAAGATTTGGCCATTTGGCCAAAATCTTTGCGCGTTGGAGCGCTCTCGGTCAGCGCGGATTTCCCTATCGGGTCGGCGCTGATCGGGCTTTCCAACACGTAGCCCATTCTGGGTCAGCGCGGAAAACCTGTGTCCTTCCGCGCTGACCCAGTGAAAAATACACAGGCAGCCATTTCCAGTGCGACTGTTTTAGAAACAGTCGCGCTGGCGTCGAGACATATTGATTTTTTAAATTTAAATGCTTTTTCCACATGCAAGTTTCTAAATGGGTCTTGGGTGCTTTTGCAGGGCATAATGGCGTTTACTTGGCAGGAGAGGGACCATGATAACGAGGATATTGCTGTTTATGCTGATGTCGGATGCCGCAATGCAATGCGGGCGTGCGGTTTACTGAAGTTTTTCCTCACTCCGAGATTAAGAGCCCAGCCAGACTTGTTGGAACTGCTGATCAGGGCGTGGAACCCAGTGGATGGAAAATTCACCATCTGGGGTCGAGACATTGAGTTCAACTCCACTGACATATACTATTTGACTGGGTTGTCTCGCTGAGGCCCGGTGCCCATTCTGGAGGGGCAGCGCCCTAGCGGCGAGACGCTGGATCGGCTGATGGCTTGTGTCTGTCCACAGGCAGTCAAGACACGGAGTGGGAAGTGCAGTATCCCATCGGTGGGTGTTGGTGAGCGTGCCGACATAGTTCTCCGTACTATCCTTTTTCTGGTTACGCGGGCAGCGGGGAGCCTGGCGAACCATGAGGCCTCAAAGGCCAATCTCTTACTTGCTCTAGATTGCTTAGAGCCTACGATCTTTAACTGGGCGGCCGCTGTGATGAACAGCATGAAGAGGCAACTGAACAACTGCCGACGCGAAGAGTCGAAGCAGTTCGATTATGGTTCTCTTCTGCTCCCATTGATGTTTGAGCGGGTGCCGGCCCTCCGACTATAGACCATGGTGCTAGACCCACCACGCAATGTGCGGGAGACGAGGGCCACTAAGTGGTCTCGAGTTATGCCTCGCGGAGGTGGTGGATGATCAGTGTACTGGGGCCTTTGTTTCAGAGAGTGGCTAGAGAGCCAGGTCATCTTTGTCGAGGACTGGCTGTACGCCAGTATCGACTTCCGAGGAGATCCGGATATGCCGCTGCCTGCGGGAGAGCAGTGGGATGACGGAGGTATGACACTTGATTTTTTTCATTTTCATTTATATGATGTTTTTTGTATTTTTCATGTACATGTCTTGATATATGCTCTTACTGTGCAGATGTTGGACCAGCGAGACCCCTCGCCCTAGCTCCAGAGGCGCGGAGGGCAAATCAGGGTGCTGGCACCTTGGCTTTGGCTCCCACGGGAGGTGACCAGGCGGAGACGGTGATCCGCAACCTGGAGGGGTTGCTAGCAGGGATCCCTGATTACCAGGGGATCGAGGAGGTCCCTTTAGCTGCGCAGGTTCATACAGTGGGTGTGGAACCCAGGATGCACCGCTTATTGAGGCGGGTGGCACGAGCGGCGGCGGTCTATAGAGAGCATGACCCACCACAGTAGTCGCCTAGGTTTTGTTTCCACTGTTGTTATTTTTGAGAGACATATGTCTCAGATGTACTGAGAACACTTGAGACACATACATTTATTTTTGAGCGCCTTAGTACGCCACCCGATATATATATATACATGGTGTTTTATCGTATCTTATGCTTCTTATGTTTATGAATTTCCATGTTTCGCAAATGTCTGTCTAATACATAGTTAGCTAATGCATCAGTTACAGCATTAAGTCTTCTTGGAATGTGGTGATAAGTAATGTAATCAAAATCTCTTTCCAATAACTTAACACGTAAATACAACCTTAATATGCGATGGTCTCTGACGGAATATTTCCCATTGAGTTGGTGAACCACAAGCTGTGAATCCAAGTTTACAAGCAATGAGCGGATTCCGAGGTTAATCGCCTCAGCCAATAGTTCAATTACAACGCTATATTCAGCTACATTGTTTGTTGTGCAACCTAGACACACACCTTGAATGTCTACCAACTCACCATGAGGATCGTAGATCACCCATGCTGCAGACGACAGATTGCGAGTGCTGCGGGAAGCACCATCAGCGAAACCAATGTAAGGTGATCCAGACATCTGTTCAGAAGCAAAAGACACAATAAGCAGCGATCACGCCGGCTCACTAAATCAAAACAAACACGCACACACACAAAACACACTGAAAAAGGGCATATGCATGTAAAAATAAATGAAAGAGTGCCTGGACTCAGGCATAATATTTTTTAAGATATAACCCGTTACGGGGCCGGTCCAGGGGATTGCCCTCGTAATCAATCAGCTCGTAGGCACCTTTTTGCAAAACTCTTTTTACAATGTAGGGTCCGTGCCACATTGGCTCGAGTTTGCCTGCTCCTAGCTTATCACTGGCCTGATCGTAGAGCAAGACCAAGTCACCTTCCACGAAAGAGCGGGGATTGACCGAGTTGTCGAAGTGAGTTTTTACTCGCTTCTTTTGAGCTTCTATAGCAAGGGAGGCTAGACAGCATGTCTCATCTAGTCTCTCCAGATAGAGAAGCCGCTCTTCTGCGGGGGTAGTCTCGGGAAGTAACTCGACGGCTAATTTTAGCGAAGGAATCTCGCACTCAATTGGAAGGGTTTCCTCCAGCCCATATACTAACTGGAAAGGAGTGAAGCCGGTGGCATCCTTCACTGAGGTCCGGTAGGCCCACAATGCGGAAAAAAACATCAAATGCCAATTGGACTTGTGCATGCCGACAGTTCTCTGAAGCATTGTGACCAAGACTTTGTTCACAGCTTCAACCTGACCGTTGGCTTGAGGATAGTATGGAGATGAACTATCATGCCTAAGTCCAAGTTGGGTTGTTAATTCGACCATCATGTGATTGCGGAAATGCTCTCCGTGATCAGTGACAATGGCTTGTGGAACTCCAAACTGAGCAATAACATGATTGAAAATAAACTGCGCCGCCGTGTGACCATCTTCGGACAATGTGGGCATCGCCTCGGCCCATTTTGTAAAGTAATCGACAGCAACGATGATGTAACCGTGCCCCCCGGCCGAGCGAGGGTTACATGTCACATAATCGATGCCCCACTTAGCAAAGGGGCCTACAGACACAACGGGGTGCAGAGGTGCAGCAGGAGCACGCATCTTCCGCTGGTAGATTTGGCATTCATGGCATGAGCGGACGGCAAGAATGCAGTCCTTGAAAATGGAAGGCCAGAAGTAACCAACACGAAGGATTTTTTGTGCAGTAGCGTATCCAGAAATGTGACCGCCACAAGCGCCGGAGTGGCAGTCATTTAGAACTCGTTCCGCTTCTTCAAAGGTGAGACACCGACGAAGAACTGAATCAACCCCAAGACGGTATAGGGTGTCCCCAATTATGCGATAAGGTTGAGCTTGGTGACGGATCCGCCGACGAGCGTCTTTTGAAGTCTCGGGGCGGAAGGAGGACGTCTGTAAATAGACGATGATGTCCCCATACCATGGATCGAGGGTGCTGATTAGGAACAGAGTTTCGTCTGGAATCGATTCCTCAATTTGTGAGGAAGCAGCGGTGGATGGCAAAGAGCATAGCAGTTCAGCAAAAACCAGCGATTTCTTGGACTTGGCCGCAGTAAATTCCAAGTCGAACTCTTGGAGGATCACAATCCACTTTGAGTACTTGCCCCCCAGTAATTGGCGTGAGAGAATGTATGTCATGGGGTTGCAATCTAAAATCACGGTGGTAGTGCGCAACAGAATATAGTGGCAGAATCGTTGGACAGCGCAGACTGCTGCGAGGGCCAACTTCTCGACGTATGCATATCGAGTTTCCATGTCTAGTAAGTTGCGACTAAGGTAATAGATGACATGCTCGGTACCATGATCGTCATCTTGAACCAAGACCATGCCGATAGTAGTATCAGCGGCAGCCAAATAGAGTGTATAATCACGGTGGTAATTCGGGGGCTGCAACAAAGGGGCAGAGACCAGAAGTGTTTTCAGGTGAGCAAATGACTCTTCGGCTGTGGTATCCCATCAGAATGGAGTGTCACGCTTTAGTAATCGAGTGAATCCCTTGGCTACTTCGGCATAGTTTGGTATAAATCGTCTTAGAAAATTTGCTTTTCCCTGCAGACTCTGTAATTGCCGCAAAGTTGCAGGGGGAGGTAGATTCACGATGGCTTCGACTTTTAGAGGATCCAGACGGATGCCCTCCCGGGAGACGATAAACCCGAGTAGTCGGCCAGATTCCACGCAGAAGACACATTTGTGTGGATTTAAACGAATATTATAGTGTATGCATCGGAGAAAAATTTCATGAAGGTGCGATGGATGGTCTGCACGTTTGGCTGAATGAGCTGGGAGGTCATCTAGATACGGTTGTACGATGTGTTTTATATCGTGAAAAGCATACGACATCGCACGCTGAAAGGTAGCACTGGCATTTTTGAGGCCGAAGGGGAGCTTTTTATAAGCAAAGGTGCCCCAGGGACAGATGAATGCGGTCTTGTGTTGATCTGCCGGAGCAATGTTGATCTGGTTGTAGCCAGAAAAACCGTCCATGAACGAATAAATTTCGCTACCCGCACATTCGTCGATGAGTTGGTCGATAAATGGGGTAGGGTAGTTGTCTTTGGGACATGCTCGGTTGATATCACGGTAGTCAACGCAGACACGAATGGTGCCCTGCTTTTTATCGACAGGGACAATGTTGGAAACCCATTCTGTCAAAGGGATAGGATAAATAAATCCTGCTTTGAGAAGCTTTTCCACTTCTGCCTTAATAGTTGCCGCCTTGCGTGGGTGCACGGGACGCAAACGCTGGCGAACAGGTTTGGCCCCAGGATACGTTGGGATCTCGTGCACGACAATAGACGGATCAATGCCGGGCATTTCTTCATATGACCATGCAAAAACATCGCGGAATTCACGAAAAAGGGCAATGTAAACTTGAATCTCCTCCGGAGTGCAAGTCACTCCAATGAAAATGTTCTCGACGATCCCTGCTTTAACAGAGATGTCGATCGGTTGAGTTTGCGTGATGTTCCCTAAGTTTCCTTCTGACGTTTGATGAACTTGAATGGGCGTCTGAAGGGGTTGGGAAGGGAGACAAGAAGCAAACCGCGCGAGACACAGTAAAGTTTCCTGAGAGGTTGGGAGGAAGGAAGAACGGTGGTGAAGAGAGAACCATGGTCGTTCATCCAGAGACATCGTCTCTATAATTGCCTCATCGGAAGGGAATGTTTCCTTCAATGGATCCGAAGAGGTGTATCCTCCTATCCAAGGTGAAAAATCATCTGAGTCAAGTGCCCCACTCGAGACTGTGGGTTCTGCGTAAGAAGCTGATGCAGCGACAATTTCAGTGTAGTTGAGCTCAGCTGGGCTCAACGGCATCTCTTCGCCCCAAGGTTCTATCCGGTCGATGGATGGGAGGATCCAGGGGTCAGAACGAACCGAGATCATCGAGATTGAGGCGAAGTTGGGAGGTGGGAGGGAAAAAACACCCATAAGGGCTGGTTCTTTAAAGAGGCCGGCTCCCACATTTTCATATGACATGGAGGTATGCTCAACGAAGGGTACGTTTCCCTCAGAAGAGGATGCGAAAAACGAGAGTTGATCCACTGTGACAATTTTCCCTTGATGGGGAAAACGAATGACATGGAAGAGGGACGAAGCTACAGCGCGCATAGCGTATGTCCAACTTCGTCCCAGAAGAAGATTATATGTAAGACTGGCGTCTACAACTTCAACTTCAACTTCTACGGTCTTCCCTTCTAAGGTAATCGGTAGCCGCTGAAGGATACCATACGGACGAGACTCTCTTCCATCGAAGGCTTCCAAAGTCGTTGGGGACTGACTCAAGGTCGGAGACCCGATGGCTTTCCAACATGCAACAGACATGATGCAGGTCGAGGCGCCTTCATCAATAACGGTACGATGGATCGTTTTAGAGTTGATGACGACTTGTATGAGGAAAGCGATCTGGTGAGGCAGTCGCGGTACATGACTCTCGAGATCAAAAGTGATCAAATCCGAGTCCGCTGGGTCTATGCCACCGATGGCCGATAGCAGGGACTTCCTCTGGGGGGACAGCTCTGAAGGACTTCCAACGCGGACATGGCAGACGGAGCCTACGCTAAATCCTCCACGATGCTGTAGTGCTGAGCAACACGAGCATTCGGGTTGTAAGAAGATCTCCTGAGTATCCCTTTGGGAGGGGGTCGGATTGTCGTCTCGGTACTCGGCCTCTCGATGTGGAGTGGGCCAGAGCTGGACGGAGGAGCACTTGAGGAAACCTCTGGCTCTTTACCTGCGGACGACGGATAATCTTTAGCTCGAGTAGATACATGGATGGGAATCGTTCCAGCCATGAAGACTTGGGAACCGAAAGGAGAGGAAGAAGAAGGATCAGTGACCATCTGGGTCTGCTGAGAAGGGAAGGGTTCTTTTAAAACAGCAGGGGTCCCTTGAGCACCTTTCAGTAACCGGCTAACTTCGGCCTGCCTAGGGCAGTCCTTGGTATAGTGGTCTTCTTCGCAAATGAGGCATGGGTACTTGGGCTTACGCTTGGCACCTTCTTCACCAGGAGGTTTAGACGATCCCTGCTTGGATTGATCAGGTTTATTCTTCCCCTTTCCTTTTTCCTTTTTCTTACCCTTCGAGGCTTTGCCTGTCGTGGAAGACTGAACGGGATTTACCTCTGAAGTACTACCAGAAATAACAATACCCTGGGAAGAGTTCTCGTCGGGTGGACTAGATTTCTGCTTCCCAGAGTTGGACGATTTCTTAGGGGCCTGGGACACAGAGCCGATGACTCCATCAACGGACGGTTTGGGCGGAGCCTTGGATGTGCCGGGCCTAGGGGCGTCTGGCAAATAATCATACAAAGTACCTGACTGAGAGTAGACTAAGTCTAGGTACTGAGCTCGGGCAATCGCCTGCTCTTTAGTTACACATGCCCCCATAGCGATGTCCCTTGCAATCTGGGGGACAAAGGAGGTAGTAAACCAGTCGGTAAGGAGAAAATCAGGTATCCAAAACTTGATTAATCTGCGACGCCTTCTCCATTCATGTATATGATTGGAGATGTGTGTAGCAGTACTCTGTTTGAGAGACGTGAGGAGATGAGTTCCTGTCTCATACCGAATGGGCAACTGAAAGTGATTTAGAAATGCCATAGCCAGCGAATTGAAATCATGGAATGATGCACGAGACAATTCGATATACCATTTCGCTGCCGAACCTGTGAGAGTCCTTTGAAATAGGCGAAGCCGGATCGAATCATCAAGCCATGAATTCGACGAACACCACAAGTGGTACGTCATGACATGGGCCTGAGGGTCTTCGCCGGCCTTCCCATCGAACTTGGGACAATCACTTGGGATTTTAGTTGGAACTGGTGGCCACTGCGGATCATGCAGAATGGGGTCATTTGTCAGCTTTGACACATCAGGCAATTCCAACGTGGCTAGAAACGGTAATTGAGGATTAAACGACATTTGTGGCGGATATGAGGTAGAACCAGAGTTCCACCCTGTTCCAGGTTGCCCCCACTGTCCTTGCCCCGAAGAACCAGAGCCATAAGGGCCTTGTCCATAAGGGTTTTGTCCATAGGGGTTGTTCCCGGAATTAGGTTGCTGGCCCTGCCCCCCAGCGCCCCATTGGTTACCATATTGACCAGCAGGTTGTTGATAATTCGGTTGAGGATTACCCTGCGGTTGTTGGTAATTCTGATAAGGAATGTAAGGATTTTGTCCTTGGGGCTGCTGGTACCCGTACTGAGCCTGTGAAACAGGCGGCATTTGATATCCACCAGAATGCATGGGCTGGGATTGGTACCCGCCCGAGTACGGAGGCTGGGATTGGTACCCGCCCGAGTAAGGAGGTCGGGATTGGTACCCACCTGGATACGGGGGTCGGGATTGATACCCACCTTGATATGAATGCTGGGATTGGAACCCACCTGAAAAAGGAGGTCGGGATTGATGCCCGCCTGCATTCTGAACTGTCTGGCCAGAGGGTCGTACTGGTGGCCTTACTCGTCCATAAGATTGCGCTTGCTGGGTGAGAGGCGGCCCTTGTGCAACCGAAGTTCGTTCTTGATGACCAGAAGGTTGCTGGGTGGAAGGCCGGCCTTGCTGGATGTAAGGCGGGCCTTGCTGCCCAGAAGGGTTCCCTTGCTGGTTTACGGGTTGACCTTGTTGCCCGTGAGGTTGTGCCTGGTTCCCGTAGGGCTGCCCTGAAGGGTAGCCTTGTTGGGTACCTGGTTGGCCTTGTTGGGCGTTGGGTTGTCCCGAATTCCCTGAAGGTTGCCCAAAATAAGAGAACGGCGGACCACTAGAGACCAAAGGTTGTCCTTGATGAGGTTGTCCTTGTGGGCCTCCTTGCTGACCAGGGAAGTTTGGACCTGTAAACTGCTGCCCATAATCAGGCTGCACGTAAGGCTGCTGGCCTTGGTAAGGCGGTCCTTGCTGTCCTTGGTAAGGCGGTCCTTGCTGTTCTTGACCTGGGTGGTATATACCGCCACCGTATCCGGTGGTGCCCCAATCCACGTTCAAAGGAACGGAAATTTCATCATAAGGATTTTGAGGCAAAGAGGTGTACAAATGGTGATTCTCGGCATCATAGTACAGCCCTTGACTATCCAGGTGTTGAACATTACGCAAGTATTCGAAATATGCCTCTTCTTTCTTCATGAATTCGGAAGCAGGAGGAGCACCACTTGCAGGGTGCAGAACTCTAGAAGAAGGAGACGGTTCATCATGTTCTGGTGGGCCTCGAGATGGGCCTCCTCTAGAAGTGACAGCGGATGAGGCTGTGACCGCACTCACAACTGGAGTTGATTTCGCGACGCAAACGGTCAGATTGGTGGGGGCTGCCGTAACGGCAGAACGAGGGGCTTGGGAAATAGACGGTCCCGTGGTAGGGACGGTGTCGCGACCCCAAAAGAACTGTCGAGCATCCTGTAATGATCTGTAACGCCTCGACAATATTTGCCCAGAAGACGTAACAGTGTAAGGCATCGAGATAACAGGAGATGTCGCCGGAATAGGCGTATCTATGCTTGACACGATGGTTGGGCCACTAGACACTGGAGAAGCGTCGCCCATATCGGATGAAGCCATCGAAAGCGGAGTACCGACGGGAGTGGCAGGTTGAGACTCGTCGGAGGGCTCCCAAACAGGGTTATAAAAGTATTCGTAAAACTCGTCTCCTGGAGCTCGCGAATTTAACGGTTGTACACTTGGGACAATGGGCCAAGCGCCACAAACCGGAGTCTCGGGAGCAACGAAAGATGGGGACCCTTCTTCACTCGGGATCGAGGACGGAGTCGATGGATCCGCCAGGATGTCACAACAAAGACCCTAAAAACTAACGGCAAAACCTACTCAAACTAAATGCACACAAGATTAACTGGGAAATATTATCATGGCCAAATTAATTTTAAGACACAGGAACAAAACTTGACCTTTTCATGTTTCAAGAGTCGAGAAAAGGACGAAAAGATGACTCTATCGCCTTCGAATGTTTAACGAGCACGAAGTGAAAAGACGCTCGCTTACACCTTTTCTGTTAGACAGTCTGAAAAGGATCAAAAGCTGACTACTCTGGAAGTTCTAGGCAAAAGTTTTACCAAGCAACCCGTAAAACTGCTTATACACCTTGGCAATCATATGAGAACCAAGGACTTCTCGTACTGCAGTCAATCTTCC
>APFE031579690.1:0-11420 GCA_000404065.3 Pinus taeda | reverse complement strand
ATATAGTAATAACATGAATCAAAATTATTAATATAGTAGTAACATGAATTAGATAGTGATAATGATTAGTATAATAATGTTACAAAATAGTAAAACATAAAACATAAAACAAACAAACAATATAGTAATAAAATTATTAAACAATAAGATGAATTAAAATTATTAGTATAGTAATAACATAAATTAAAATTATTAATATAGTAATAACATGAGTTAAATAATGATAATATTAGTATACTAGTGTTACAAAATAGTAAAACATAAAACATAAAACAAACGAACAATATAGTAATAACATGAATTAAATAATTCTAATGATTAGTATAATAGTGTTACACAACAGTGTTACAATATAGTAAAACATAAAACTAAAACAAACAAACATTATAGTAACAACATGAGTTAAAATTATTAATATAGTAATAATATGAGTTAAATAATGATAATAATTAGTATACTAGTGTTACAAAATAGTAAAACATAAAACATAAAACAAACGAACAATATAGTAATAACATGAATTAAATAATTCTAATGATTAGTATAATAGTGTTACACAACAGTGTTACAATATAGTAAAACATAAAACAGAAAACAAACAAACAATATAGTAATAACATTAATTAGGTAATGATAATGATTAGTATAATAGTGATACTGTAATGACCAAACATTTTATGTAAATAAATTACTTATTTACCCCTGTGGTTGAATATAAAACAGAGATTATCATTTTCTTAAATTGATGAAAATATTATGTGTTAAAAATTGAGTAATATGAATTGCATAATTATGTGTACATGGTAATTTCATATGAAAAGTTATTTTCTCTTTCTGCTTGAGAATAAAAGAAAAACAGTTGCCAACATACTAGGGGAAAACCCTAACTGTTTTCTCTTTCCCATAGAAAAGGGGAAAGAGGAAAAGACCCGGGTTGTTGATGGAACAAACGGGGAAAAAGAAAAGAAAAAGGCACTGAGTAAAAGAGAAGAGTGCTACGTCTGGTGAGGACCAGATAGCACAGGAACATTTGTGCTCCCTATTGTTGAGGCTGTGGCCGGCAAAGGATAGCTTGGGGGAGAGACGCAGTTCAGACAACTGGTCTCGTGGCTGGGAGGGTATCAAGCATTAAATCATCTTCTACAGGTGGTAGAAGCGCAGAAGATAGAAACGAGGAGACACAGGTAAGTATTTTCAGTTTATAAGATCTGGAAGATTAGATATTATCTGAAATTTCTGACAGTTTGATTATGATTACTGTAACATTATTTTATACGGTGAATCAGAACCTGGGTATCATTGAAAGAATTACTGTTACTGCATAACGTTTCTGTTCTGTATATGAATATATATAACAAAAGAAAGAGAATAGATAATTAAAGCCTGCATATTATCTAGTCCTTTATCCTTGGACAAGTTAAACTGTATTTCATGGAAGAGACAGTAGTGATAAGGATAAAAATGAAACAGAACGAACCCTAGCTACTATTGATTAGACACGAAACAAGAATGCAGTTAATTGTATCTGTATTAGGTGAGTAGCACAGGAAACAGTAACTGATAACCGACAAGTATTCAAGAACAGAGAACTCGTAATTTCCAGAAACGATACCAGTATTGAAGGGTATGAATAAGTAATACACATAAACCTGGAAAGGGTTATAATATCGGTGAAATAGCTAACATAGGCTGTTCTGGTTATCGCAAGATATACCTTCCAAGTCGATAACTTTACAAACCCTCTCAGAAAAACATAAGGTTAATATACAATGTAAGAACAATAACATAATAAGACCATAGCATAAACATTGCCGAGACCATGGTCCGGTTATAACAAATGTAGATTTAGTGGCTGGTGGCATACACATGTGGGTACCACCTGGTAGCGTGAAGCTACAGCACGGCGCCGAGGCACAAATATAAGAAACCAGTGTATCAGGTTAACTGCTCAGAGGGTATCTCGTTAAAACGATAGCAAGAAAATAAATAGTGGAAACGGCTTGAGCATACGACCATGCACCATTGTCAAAAGAGAGGAACAATGACGGCTCATGTAGGAGCGAAATCATTACTGAGCCGTAACCGGCTTTTCCCCTAAATCACAGAACTAATACATATTGAAAGCATGCCGAAAGTTCAGTTACTCATGCAAGAGCTAGCCGTTATGAAAAAGCACAAACAGACATTATCATATGTGTGAATCTAATAATATACCATTTAATCATGATAAAGACGGCAGCCGTGAAGGAGAAGGGCCGTCAGCAACCACAAAAACCCTTATAAACTAAATAAGCAATATATACGCAATCATTGACAGACTCGGTGATGCGTAAGAAGCAATCCATTTGCTATTTAAACATTAAAATGTAAACATTGACAAAGCAGTATGTATAGGAAATCCATCGATGACCTGTACCGGTAAATTTGGGAACAAGCCCAGAAATCCACAATATACATTAAGCTGTAGTCACAATGTGACCGAATCCATTACATATAAGTCAAACTGAAAATCGAATAAATATAACAAGAACAGAGCTGCTTGAGGTTTGAACTCGGCTCATAAGACTAATCTCCAAAATAGTTACAACCCTAAAGGACAAACTATATATTCGGCAACCTGGAATTAGACATTAGGGCCCAGGGTAACATGGAGCAAAAGGAGGACTCTGTCGTATGAGAATCCTTACGCCCTTCAACATTAGATTTGGCAAAAATTCCTGACAGAAAAGAACAGTGATAAGGCCGACTTCGTGATTAGTTAACTAATAAATACTTGCGGTGGAAGAACTCATACCTGGTTAGGATATGAGCGGCAGAAAACCCTCCATCATCTTCATTCCCGCGGCCTTCATGGACTTTACCTGTTCCAGCCAGCAGCGATTAAGAGAATTAGTAAAATCATAAGTTACAGTGGAAGAAAAGCTATTACGAAATCGAGATTACAGAATACCTGCCTGCCCGATGAACGTTCCAGGAGGAAGGCACCAATGGCTCTCCACTGTCAACCGATCTCATTGCTGTAGCACCTTCAATGGCGCAGAAGGAATGAACCAGAATAGTCTATGACAAACGCCGGAGGGAGGAGCCGCTCTCTGGAGCCGGAGCAGTGTGCAAATGACCCAAAACTTCATGGTTGGAACCCTAAGTACTATACCGCCAAAACACTTAAACTCTCCACCGTCCAATCGACAGAGCTCATCGAGGCCGTCCATCACCGTGATAATCCCGAGGAAGTTGCAGCAGCGCTATGACATTAAATTCCGCAGCTACCTAGATCAAAATATTTGTGGAGCAAGTGGAGTGCGTGGACCAAGGGGCCAGATGTCATGCGCAGACGTAAGGTTATGCCACCAGACAATACATTCACATATTGTAAAATAAATAACCAAGGACGAGCGAAGTTATGGTTCCGCTAACCTATATACATATATGTTTCTGGCGACAATCAATATATATCAAATTAACACATTAGTCATACTACCATGATAGTGTAACGGGTAAAGTTATGGGTATAATAAAAAAAAAAATATGTATGTAATTTTTAAGTATAGAGGGTTATAACATATGGTATCAGAGCCCAGATACAGCACTGTGGCCTCTGGGTAAGACAATAATGAATGGACCCTGTGGTAAATGAATTAACAGATAGTCATTCCATTATTACTCTTGAACGGTTTCTTTTACAGGATCAGGTTCTGAGGGCGAAAGACATGAGGAGGGCGGAGAATACACCCCGATGACCTGTAATAGGACAGGGCGTGACCGACGCAGAAAATAACCTAGAATTGTGGGTACAACTTGGAGAAGAAGCCAGAATTACAAATCAAGCCATCCTGGAGACAGTACAGGAGCTGAAGAATGAGATGGCTCGATTACGAGAAGATAATGCTCGATTAGCAATGGAGCAAGAAAGGATTTTAAAAATTTTGTCCGATAGACAAAATCAACTACCAGTTAATCCTAGTGCGGAACAGCAAAGGATGTCGGAAGAGCAGAATCATCATATACCCCCTGAAGGATCAGAAGAACAGGAAGAACGCTCGGACAATTCATTCGAACAGCAAACCTCGAAAAGACAGAGGATGGAACTACAAGGGGAATTCCGCAAGATTAAGCCACCACATTTTGACGGAGAACAAGAGGAAGCAGCTGAAGAATGGTTAATCAACATGAATAAGTATTTTCAGCTTTATGAATACGATCATAATCTTAAAGCACGACTGGTTATCTTTCAGTTGCAAGGAAAGGCTACCTTATGGTGGGAGGAGGTGAAGATCGTAAAAGGGGTTACCGAACAAAACATAACATGGGACAATTTTCAAAGATTCTTTAAGGAGAGATATTTAACTGAACACTTCTATGATGAGAAAGCCAGAGAATTCCATGATCTGCGATTGGGACAGCAGACTATGGATGAGTTCATCACCCGTTTCACTTCCCTACTTCGCTACGTGCCATATATAAGGGAAGAAAAGGCGAAAGTGCAGCGATTCGTTAGAAGTTTACCCCCGTACATGCGAGAAAGGATTGAATTCGATAATCCAAAATCAATGGATGAAGTAATCCGCAAGGCTAGAATCTGTTATCAGCAAGGCAAACAAAAAGGAGAAACTGCTAATAGGAAGTGGAGTGAGAAGAAGAATTTCAAGACAGCTGGAAACATCAAAGGAAATCGCAGCAACGAAATTAAAGGTACTGGCAAGGGAATAAACAGCAGATTTGCAACAAAAACTACGCCCAAGTTCAGATCTGCAAACGAGTCCAAGGTTAGTGAACAACAAATCAGATTGGATAATGAAGGGACAGCAAGACCTCCTGTATAGTGCTGGGGTTGTGGGGGACCTCACTACATTAAAAATTGCCCACAGTGAAAGGGGATTGAACAGTTATCCCAAATTCATGAAGCCTCTACCGTTGGCGAAGTAGGTCGAAGCGTACCCAGAATCAATGTAGCTTTGGAGGATCGACAGGCGGAGTACCAACCAACCATGGTCGAGTTCGAAGGTAAAATTTCAAACCTTACCATATCTGTTTTGATTGATCCTGGGGCCACGCTAAGTTATGTGAACCCAAAAGTAGTGGAACGTTGTAATTTACAGCCTGTTAAATTTAAAAACCCATGGTTAGTGCAATTAGCTACTGGAGCCAAGCGACGGGTAACAGCCAAGATCAACGATTGCTCTTTCACTATAGCAGACCAGCCAATAACAGCTAACCTGAACATACTTCCTCTGGGTTCTTATGAAATTCTAATTGGTATGGACTGGTTGGAGAAACATTGGTCATTAGTTGACTGTAAAACCAAAATTATTTATTACAGAGATCAACAAGGAAACAGCAAAGAAATGCAGGGAATTAAGCGACCAGTGCAGCTTCGACCGATAACTGCAAATCAATTGGTAAAATGTGTACGGAAAGGCTGTCAAGTGTATGCCATCCAAGTGGGTTATGCGAATTCTAAGGATAAGACAGCATCCTTGAATAATATTCCTGTAATACAAGAATTTACAGATGTGTTTCCGGAGGAAATTCCAGGGCTGCCACCGCGAAGAAACATAGACTTTACTATAGAGTTGGTACCAGGGGCTGCACCAGTGTCACGAGCACCCTACAGAATGAGTGTACCTGAGTTGACAGAATTAAAAATGCAGTTGCAAGAATTACTAGAGAAGAACTACATCTGTCCCAGTGTGTCTCCATGGGGAGCCTCGGTGTTATTTGTCAAGAAGAAATACGGCACCCTCTGGATGTGTATTGATTATAGACAATTGAATAAGTTGACTATTAAAAACAAGTATCCTCTTTCCCAGATAGATGAATTGTTCGACCAAGTGAAAGGCGCGACCGTGTTTTCTAAGATCGATTTATGATCAGGCTACCATCAGATCAGGATTAAAGATGAAGACATCGCAAAAACAACTTTTAGAACCAGGTATGGGCACTATGAATTTGTGGTTCTGCCGTTTGGGCTCACCAACGCCCCGACAACCTTCATGTGTCTAATGAACGGTATTTTCCATCCTTATTTGGATCAGTTCGTGCTGATATTTATTGATGATATCTTAATTTATTCACGCACCATCGAAGAACATCATGAACATCTTCGAATAGTATTACAGACCCTTTGGGAACATCAATTGTATGCTAAATTTAGTAAGTGTGACTTCTTCAAAGAAGAAATTCAGTATTTGGGTCACGTAATCACAAAGGATGGAATTGCAGTGGATCCGGAAAAGATAAAAGCTATAATGGAATGGCCAGTTCCAAAAGATGTAGCAGATGTCCGATCTTTCATGGGGTTGGTAGGGTATTATAGGAGATTCGTGGAAGGTTTCTCTAAGGTGGCATTTCCCATTACCTCACTGTAGAAGAAAGGGAAACTGTTTCATTGGACCCCGAATTGCCAGAAAATTTTTGAGCAATTGAAGCATCTGCTCACCACGGCACCTATTCTGAGTATAGCGGATCCTAATAAGGATTACGTAGTATGTATGGATGCCAGTAAAGAAGGATTGGGAGGGGTCTTGATGCAAGAAGGCATGGTAATAGCTTACGAGTCTCGAAAACTAAAAGAACATGAGCAGAAATATTCTGCTTATGACTTAGAGTTGGCTGCCGTTATACATGCCCTAAAAATGTGGCGGCATTATCTCATGGGTAGGAAATTTTTGCTACATACCGACCACCACAGCTTGACCAACTATTTCAGCCAACCTACCTTAAACGCTAGGCAAGCAAGGTGGGTGGACTTTCTAAGTGGTTTTGACTTTGATATAAAACACTTACAGGGGAAGGAAAATAAAGTAGCAGACGCTTTGAGCCGAAAAGTACAAAATTTGTATGAAGTTTCCATTAGTGGGTGGAAAAGTCCCTTCCTAGAAATTATAAAGGAAATTGCAGATCAAGATACTGAATATCAGCAATTAAAATTGCAAATACAGAAATCTTCTAGAGAAGACAGCCAACAAGAATATGAATTAGATGACGCTGGAAGGATTTATTTCAAGAAACGGTTGTATGTGCCAAATCAAAAAAGAATCAGAAACCTGATTATGGATGAATTTCATGTTAGTCATTACGCAGGTCATCCGGGTTATCAAAAGATGATAACAACAATCCGGAAAGAGTATTTCTGGCCAGGAATGAAGAAAAACATTGTCGAATACCTGTCACGATGCCTAGAGTGCCATCAGATTAAAACAGAACATCAGCACCCAGCAGGATTGTTACAAACACTTCCAGTTCCAGAATGGAAGTGGGAAATCATCTCCATGGACTTCATTACGGGATTACCCAAGACAAAAAAGAATAATGACTCCATTTTCGTGGTGGTGGACAAACTGAGTAAGGCTGCACATTTCATACCAGTGCAATCTACATATAGAGCTGCACAGATTGCTCATATTTTTATGCAGAATGTATTTAAGTTACATGGACTTCCAAAAACCATAATTTCCGATCGTGATGTGAAATTCACATTAGCATTTTGGAAAACATTGTTTGCTGAATTAGGAACTGAACTAAACTTCAGTACAGCATACCATCCACAAACTGATGGGCAAACGGAACGAGTGAACCAGATGGTAGAGGATATGTTAAGGGCTTATGTCATGCAACAACCCACAAGGTGGGAAGATTACTTACATCTGGTAGAGTTCGCATATAATAACGGTTACCATACCTCGACGCAGATGAGCCCATTTGAAGTTATGTATGGACGGAAATGTCGTACACCCACCAGTTGGGGAGGACCGGAAGATAAATTGAGCCTAGGTCCTGAGATGCTGAAGGAAATGGAGGATATGGTAAAGAGGGTACGTGTTAACTTGAAAGCTGCCCAAGATAGGCAAAAGAACTTCACTGATCGGCAAAGGAGATTTAAAGAGTTTCAGGTTGGGGACCATGTGTATATTCGGATTCAGGCCAAAAGAAGTACCTTGCAGTGGAGTGGATGCGCCAAACTAGCACCACGATATTGTGGACCCTTCCAAATTTTGGCAAGGGTCGGACCAGTAGCTTATCAACTGGCCCTGCCAAGTCACATCCGAGTTCATAACGTGTTTCATGTTTCTGTCCTAAAGAAATATGTGTATGACCCTAAGCATGTGATCCGATGGCAAGAGATTCAAGTGGGTGATTGTTATGATAAAATTCCGCAAGAATTGTATATGAAAGAGAAAAACTAATTCACAAAATTATGTATTGCAGGTCGAGCTGGAAGGAGAAGTTCTGGTCGAACCGCTGAGCATTCTCGACTGGAGAGAAGTGCAGCTGCGGAAATGAGTTATTACCCAAGTTAAGGTTCAATGGCGACATTTTGGGCCCGACGAGGCCACTTGGGAAGATGAGGAATTAATGAGAAGAACCTATCCAGACCTGTTCAGGTCTGTGAGACACCGAGACAGTGTCCAATCTCAGGGGGAGGAGATGTAATGACCAAACATTTTACGTAAATAAATTACTTATTTACCCCTGTGGTTGAAGATAAAACAGATATTATCATTTTCTTAAATTGATGGAAATATTATGTGTTAAAAATTCTGTAATATGAATTGCATAATTATGTGTACATGGTAATTTCATATGAAAAGTTATTTTCTCTTTCTGCTTGAGAATAAAATAAAAACAGTTGCCAGCATACTAGGGGAAAACCCTAACTGTTTTCTCTTTCCCATAGAAAACGGGAAAGAGGAAAAGACCCGGGTTGTTGATGGAACAAACGGGGAAAAAGAAAAGAAAAAGGCACTGAGCAAAAGAGAAGAGTGCTACGTCTGGTGAGGACTAGATAGCATAGGCACATTTGTGCTCCCTATTGCTGAGGCTGTGGCCGGCAAAGGATAGCTTGGGGGAGAGACACAGTTCAGACAACTGGTCTCGTGGCTGGGAGGATATCAAGCATTAAATCATCTTCTATAGGTGGTAGAAGCGCAGAAGATAGAAACGAGGAGACACAGGTAAGTATTTTCAGTTTATAAGATCTGGAAGATTAGATATTATCTGACATTTCTGACAGTTTGATTATGATTACTGTAACATTATTTTATACGATGAATCAGAACCTGGGTATCATTGAAAGCATTACTGTTACTGCATAATGTTTCTGTTCTGTATATGAATATATATAACAAAAGAAAGAGAACAGATAATTAAAGCCTGCATATTATCTAGTCCTTTATCCTTGGACAAGTTAAACTGTATTTCATGGAAGAGACAGTAGTGATAAGGATAAAAATGAAACAGAACGAACCCTAGCTACTATTGATTAGACACGAAATAAGAATGCAGTTAATTGTATCTGTATTAGGTGAGTAGCACAGGAAACAGTAACTGATAACCGACAAGTATTCAAGAACAGAGAACTCGTAATTGCCAGAAACGATACCAGTATTGAAGGGTATGAATAAGTAATACACATAAACCTGGAAAGGGTTATAATATCGATGAAATAGCTAACATAGGCTGTTCTGGTTATCGCAAGATATACCTTCCAAGTCGATAACTTTACAAACCCTCTCAAAAAAACATAAGGTTAATATACAATGTAAGAACAATAACATAATAAGACCATAGCATAAACATTGCCGAGACCATGGTCCGGTTATAACAAATGTAGATTTAGTGACTGGTGGCATACACAGGTGGGTACCACCTGGTAGCGTGAAGCTACAGCACGGCGCCGAGGCACAAATATAAGAAACCAGTGTATCAGGTTAACTGCTCAGAGGGTATCTCATTAAAATGATAGCAAGCAAATAAATAGTGGAAACGGCTTGATCATACGACCATGCACCATTGTCAAAAGAGAGGAACAATGACGGCTCATGTAGGAGCGAAATCATTACTGAGCCGTAACCGGCTTTTCCCCTAAATCACAGAACTAATACATATTGAAAGCATGTCGAAAGTTCAGTTACTCGTGCAAGAGCTAGCCATTATGAAAAAGCACAAACAGACATTATCATATGTGTGAATCTAATAATATACCATTTAATCATGAGAAAGACGGAAGCCATGAAGGAGAAGGGCCGTCAGCAACCACAGAAACCCTTATAAACTAAATAAGCAATATATACGCAATCATTGACAGACTCGGTGATGCGTAAGAAGCAATCCATTTGCTATTTAAACATTAAAATGTAAACATTGACAAAGCAGTATGTATAGGAAATCCATCGATGACCTGTACCGGTAAATTTGGGAACAAACCCAGAAATCCACAATATACATTAAGCTGTAGTCACAATGTGACCGAATCCATTACATATAAGTCAAACTGAAAATCGAATAAATATAACAAGAACAGAGTTGCTCGAGGTTTGAACTCGGCTCATAAGACTAATCTCCAAAATAGTTACAACCCTAAAGGACAAACTATATATTCGGCAACCTGGAATTAGACATCAGGGCCCAGGGTAAACATGGAGCAAAAGGAGGACTCTGTCGTATGAGAATCCTTACGCCCTTCAACATTAGATTTGGCAAAAATTCCTAACAGAAAAGAACAGTAATAAGGCCGACTTCGTGATTAGTTAACTAATAAATACTTGCGGTGGAAGAACTCATACCTGGTTAGGATATGAGCGACAGAAAACCCTGCATCATCTTCGTTCCCGCGGCCTTCATGGACTTTACTTGTTCCAGCCAGCAGCGATTAAGAGAATTAGTAAAATCATAAGTTACAGTGGAAGAAGAGCTATTACGAAATCGAGATTACAGAATACCTGCCTGCCCGATGAATGTTCCAGGAGGAAGGCACCAATGACTCTCCACTGTCAACCGATCTCGTTGTTGTAGCACCTTCAATGGCGCAGAAGGAATGAACCAGAATAGTCTATGACAGACGCCGGTGGGAGGAGCCGCTCTCTGGAGCCGGAGCAGTGTGCAAATGACCCAAAACTTCATGGTTGGAACCCTAAGTACTATACCGCGAAAACACTTAAACTCTCCACCGTCCGATCGACAGAGCTCATCGAGGCCGTCCATCGCCGTGACAATCTCGAGGAAGTTGCAGCAGCACTGTGACATTAAATTCCGCAGCTACCCAGATCAAAAAATCTGTGGAGCAAGTGGAGTGCGTGGACCGAGGGGCCAGATGTCATGCGCAGACGTAAGGTTATGCCACCATACAATACATTCACATATTGTAAAATAAATAACCAAGGACGAGCGAAGTTATGGTTCCGCTAACCTATATACATATATGGTTCTGGCGACAATCAATATATATCAAATTAACACATTAGTCATACTACCATGATAGTGTAACGGGTAAAGTTATGGGTATAATAAAAAAAAATTTATGTATGTAATTTTTAAGTATAGAGGGTTATGACAGATACAAAATAGTAAAACATAAAACATAAAACAAAGAAACAATATAGTAATAACATGAATTAAATAATAATAATGATTAGTATAAT
>APFE031579689.1:0-18576 GCA_000404065.3 Pinus taeda | reverse complement strand
TTGGTGGCTAGTTATGGACTGCACCCCAATCTTCAAGAGAGATGGCAGTGAGCCTTAACAACCATTTTGCTGGAGCTCCAATTGATGGTATATATCCTCTGCTACACTAAGCAAGTGAAAACAACTGTTCCATAAGCAAAATCTATCCTACTCATAAGAAAACCAAATCACCAAACTGTAATTCGAATTGCATGTGCAAACGAAAACTTAAAGTGCTGGAAATGAAATGGAAACAATACTACAGCAGAGGGGATCTATGGCTCTCAAGTTGGGCCCTAACCTAAGAGCTATAGTCTCCTAAGAAAACTCAAAAAGAGATCACAAACTGCCTTCTTTATTCATAATCTGATGTCATGCCAAATTGGCTTACAAAAAGGAACGAAACTGAATTGTGCTCCCAAAATTACAATGATAATACGAGAGTTTCAACAACCTTCTAAGGCTAAGGCCTTCAAATTTATACAAAAACGATGAGCCACCGAGTGATCTTGATTTTAGGAGCTCGGATGTCCAACTAGAGTCTAACTGCGGATCCTGTAGGGCAGTCATAACTACTGCTCTTGTAGAACAGTTTATGACTGCTGTTCATGTAGGACAGCTGGTTGCTTCTTGAGCTCGGAGGGGAGATGGATTGGAGCTCGGAGTTCTTGGTGGGAATCACGAGGAATGTCCCAAGATTGTGGACATCTCTCCACAAAATCAGTAGTGCCACCTCATTGTCTCCTTATCCCCTTTTTCGTTGTCTCTTGCTCCCTTTTTAATGCCAAAACCTGGAATCATAATGCATTAGTCACGTAGATAAAGTGTCTAACCTTCTTCCTACAAACAACATGAATAAACTAAGAAATGCATGCATAAGCAAATAAAGATGAATGGTTTGAGCAAGTAAAATAGGCCAAAATGAGCCCAAATTGTACCAAAATTGGGGCTCATCACCTTTGCACCAGTAGCTCGACTAGAATCTATATGAATATTTCTTTATCCTTCCATCCATAAGAATATTGAGTTATATCAGATGGATATGAAGTCTACCTTTCTCAATGGATATTTAGAAGAGGAGTTTTACATTGAGTAGCCAAAATGTTTTCTACTCACCTCCAATGATGGGCTTGTATGCAAAATAAAGAAGGCCCTGTATGGATGAAAATAGGCCCCCATAGCTTGGTATGAAATGCTGGATAGGTATATTTTGCAACAAGGGTTTAAGGAAGGAACAATTGACAGTAACCTTTATGTAAAATATGAAGGCAATCATCTATTGATAGTAGTTGTGTATTTGGATGATATAATATTTGGTAGTGAAATGGAATAGTTGGGGCATCAATTTGCAAAGTGTATGAAAACAGAGTTTGAAATGTCCATGATTGGAGAATTTTCCTTCTTTTTGGGTCTGAAAATTACTCAGTCTCCACAAGGAGTGTTTATATCCAAATCCAAATATCTCAAGCAAACTATGAATAAAATTGGAATGGAAGATTGCAAACCTGTCAGCACGCCCATGACTACAGGCTACAAATTGTGCAAAGAAGATGGAACACCTCTGGTAAACCAAACTGAATATAGGTCAATTTAGGAATATTATTGTATCTGATAGCGTCAAGGCTAGACATCATGCAATCAGTTGGTTGTGGCCAGATTTCAGGCTTTTCCATGAGAAATTCATGTTGTTATTGTCAAGAGGATCTTCAAATATCTTCAAGGTACAACAAAGTATGGAATGTGGTATGCTAAGAGTGAATATTTCAATTTTAAAGCCTACATAGATGCATATTGGTCTGGAAGTATTGATTACAAGAAGAGTACTTCTATTGCAGCTTTCTTCTTGGGCAAATGATTGGTGTCGTGGGTCAGCAAGAAACAGGGCTCCATTTCTCTGTTGACTGCTGAAGAAGATTATATTGTTGTTGCTACTTGTTGTACGCAAATTCTATGGATGAAGAAAATCTTAAAAGATATATAGTTAGAGCTATCTGATCCCATTCCAATAATGTGTGACAACACAAGTGCCATCAGCATCTCCAAACACCCTATTATGCATTCAAAGACTAAGCATATTCCTATCAAGTTCCATTTCTTGAGGGAACAAGTTGCAACCAAGAGTGTTAGACTTGAATAGGTACCCACTAAAGATAAACTGGAAGATATCTTTACCAAGCCACTAGAAATAGAACCATTTCAGTATCTCAGGCAACAAATAGGAGTTGTGCCTCCTCCCTCCAAATGACTTCATCTTGGTAGGTGGTGGCAACTACTCATCAGTGGGACTCATGGGAGAGTAGGATGAAATGGTTTAGGGGGACTGCTCGTGAATTATTCTTTACCATTGATGTCAAAGGGGGAGAATATTTGCATCAGAGTAGGGCATTAGAGTAGACCATGCCTAGCCTGAGGGGGATCTTATGGTGTTGCCATCAATGTTAAAGGGGGAGATTGTTGGACATTTGATGGTGTATGGGTGGATGTGTAAGTGTTGGAATTGATGTCAAACAAGGGTCAGCATGATTATTGGATATTTTGGAGGAACTCCATGGTAGCTTTAGGCTTCTTGTAGAGAATCATCACAGTAGAAGGCTTACTAAAGAAGTCATAAAATGATCATCATGGAAATTGTGAGCTCAATAGTCCAAAGAGTCAATGAGCATAGATGTGTTCAGTCATATTCCAAGCAACAAAAGGACTCAAAGCCTACATAATCCCCTCCCTATTGGAAATTGATCTAAAAAATCTTTCCAATGATATGTGGAAGTACAAAAGTGGACTCCTAGATCAAAATATATGGTCTACTGAAATTCAGGGATTTGAAGCCTTAGGAAGGAAGGAATATCGACATATCAGAGATTAGAATGTTGAAGGTTCAGCATATTGGTGCATCATAATATCATAGGTCAGTGTATCAGTGCATTGATGTCAAATAAGGGTCAGCATGATGATTGGATATTTTGGAGGAAATCCATGGTAGCCTCAAGCTTCTTGTAGAGAATCATCATAGTAGAAGGATTACTAAAGAAGCCATAAAATGATCATCATGACAGTTGTGAGTTCAACAATCCAAAGAGTCAATGAGCATAGATGTTTTCAGTCATATTCCAAGCAAAAAAAGGAATCAAAGCCTACATAAGACCCTCTCTATTGGAAAGTGATCTAAAAAAGATTTCCAATGATATGTGGAAGTACAAAAGTGGACTCCTAGATCAAAATATATGGTCTGCTGAAATTCAGGGATTTGAAGCCTTAGGAAGGAAGGAATATCAACATATCGAAGATCAGAATGTTGAAGGTTTAGCAGATTGGTGCATCAAAATATCATAGGTCAGTGTATTGGTGCATCGGCACATCACGATATCATAATATTGGAGGATTGGTACATCAGAGAAGGTTGTATCATAAGTTGGAGGATATCGGAACCTTGGAGATTGGCACATTGGAATATCGACATATCAAGTATCGAAGTATCAGAACTTATTAAAGTGAGGAACCTTTCAAAGTCACAATATGGATAAAGTTCTGACAGTATTAAAAAGTGCCAAGGAATATCAATAAAGATTGATGAAAGATTTCATTTCAAAACCAAAGGTTGGTAGGCCCTCTTCTCTCTCCTCTAGCAGGACACATGGAAGCATATGATTAGATCCGATAAGCTACATTGGCATATGACATCAGCATGATCTAGCAATATGTCAGGACATGTGGTAGACATACTCAACCTTATTGAGTAGTCTAATAGGCCAAAACCAAGTGACATGTGTCACCTCTAAGGAGTCACCATGTGGAATGATGACGTCATATTGGAGATCGACATCTCATAGTTTGAAGATGTCAGAACTCTAGAAAAGTTGGAGTTTGGAAAATTTTTGATAAAGGGGCTTCCCATATTGACATTTCCACATGGTCGTGAGAGTTGAAAGAACCAAGGGCGCAAATAATTTAACAAAGGAAAAATGGCCCTCAGCAGGAGTCTGAAGGATTAGCACCTTAATGCTAAGCGGTAGGTCACAACGCTCAATCCCATGGAGGAGAAATGCTCAAGGAGCTGAGCAGAAGAGGAGCTAAATATATCATAACTAAGGAGTATCAAAGCATTGCAACGATGTGGAATTTCTCCAATAAGACAGTACAAAGAGTTAAAGGTGTATAGGTTGCAGTTGTGAGATTGAATGCAGGAATTGAGGAGTTGATAGTTTAAAAGAGGTTGAATGTGCAGAAGAATCTGTAACAAGAAACCAAGGACAACATTTGTAGCATAGATAAATTTGAGAGAATGAAAGAATATATTGACTACTTCACGTGCACGAATGGTTGTATTAAATGAGAATAGAGTGGTCACCTCTGTGATCTGCCAAAGATCTGTGGAGTGATAAATGAGATTGGGACTCTCAGAGAATTGTGTAGGTCACCTAATAATTAATTTCACAATATGTGAGCTCTACACAATTAGACTATGGAGAACTACAAGGTCCATCTCTATTTTGGGGTACTATAATAGGATACCACAAGAAGATGCAATATAGGCAAGGTGAGCCATGCCTAAGTATAGATGTGCAACTAAAGGATAGACAAGAAAGACTACCTTGTGCAGAGTGCCTCAATGGAACAAAAAACATCACCAACAATGGAGAATATGGGGGAGTTGAGTATATGTGTGAGTGTGTTGTGTTGTGAGTGAATCACATAGTGACAAAGAGGTTGAATAATCTGAGAGGACTCTATCTAATAGATTATAAAGATAAACGAGAGGTTTGTGTGAAGAATTACAAGGCTAGTGTCAAAAAATAGTAAGTGAAGAGCCCTTGCCAGTGAAGGAAAACTGCAGAGGAAGTGTTTCCGTGAGCAGCAAGAGGAGATTTGTTGCAAGTAAGCACAAAAGGAAGAGTGCAAAATTTGAATTTGAAAACAACCATTTATTGGTATTTTACTTGTATGCTTGTATGCGTCTTTTTTCATTTTGAAAATTGTATGAAATAGTAGAGCAGTGGAAAAGCACATTGGTGCCTGCATACTGAATAGGTTGGTGACTCTTGGAAAGTTGGTGCTTGCTAACCAAAGGGGGTCGGTGCCTCATGTGAGTGGGTTCTCACAAAAAAAAAAATGTAATTAAGTTGGTGCTTAATTTACATCGTAAACAAACAACAAATTGGTGGTTTTTTCCCTTTGGGATTCCATGTGAAAAAAATTGTGTCAAATGTGTGTTGCTAATGTGATTGTTGTTTGAATATGTGTGTCTAAAATATTGTTGGTTCACTCTTTTTTGAATGAATTATCCACAAGTTAAAGAATATAAGAAGGGATTGTAAGCATAATAATAAAAATAAAAAAGTTTCTTAATTAATGGTTCAACTCCCCGTCAGAAATTCCTTATTTCAACAATCTTGTGAGCTTTCAAGCAACTGAGTTAGAGACTATGACTATCCACCCAACCAAAAATAGTTGTATCCATTCCTCACTTGTAGTTATCAACCCTGAATTGGATTCTAGAGATTGAGATGACTTTCTCAAGGGATTTTGTACCAACTGCTAGTTGAAATAGGGCCTCCAAAGGCTCTCCCACCTCCACCCACCAACCACATAGTAGTCTACAATTTCAAATGGAATCCAAAGGTATAATACCTCCACCCTTCAATTTTTCAACATTTAGAAAACTCTAGGGAATATAAAGGCTTCACCTACACCCTCCAAGGAACCTAGAGCCTTCGTCTCCACCCTAAAAAACAATGGTTCCACCCATTAAGGGAATCCAAAACCCATTATCAACCAATAAACAAGAAAAGGGGACAGCAAAACTTCCTTCCTGGAATCCAAGAGATAAACCTCCACCCAGGGTATCAAGGGATGCTAGAGAAAACACATATCTAACCTCTACCCCCCTAGATGTCTCAAGGTTTACCCTTAGCTAGAGAAGATCCTCCCATCTTCTATTACTCAACCAAAACGTAATACAACTCCCTTGGGATCCATGGAACAACTAGAAGTTCCTCCCTATGTGTGATTCTCCATAGTGAACTCCTTTGTGCATTCTCATCCACAGTAGTTCTCTCTATTCTCTTTTGCTCACCCTAGATCTCTCCTCCCATATTCTTTGTTATATGCTTCTCTAGGTTATGTCTTCCCCTTTTTTGTGTCTTCTCATCTTTGGTGGTTTTTTTCTTTTCTATGAGTTCTTTTCCCAATCCACAACTACATAACCTCTAAAAAATGACACTACCCAGCATGAAATATGTTGTAATCACACTTTAATTTATAGATAGTATAGGTAGACATAGTCAACTTGGGTAGTTATAGGGTGAAACATAGCTTTTTCCTACCCACTATTGCACCATCTTCCCCGTAATGGGAAACCATTTTTTCTCATTAGGTTCCCCAAACCTCATGATGGGAAGGAATGTTGGAAACATTGGCTTGTAATATCCCTTTTTTATTTGATTACATCATTTGCCCAAAAAAAAAAGTGCAGATCTAGAAAGAATGGAGGCATGTTTTTTTTTTTTTAATTGAGGGAGTAGTTATTGTTAGTGTTAATTTGTCCACCTTCAAATTGTAGGCGATGCAACAAAGTAGACAAGCCTTCCACTTCAATAAAACCAGTTCATTGTTCAATCAACAACATCGTTATTAGGTGAGCCTTTGAATTCTCTAAAGTCAATTCAATCAACAAGATCAATCAACAGATGGGCCTTCCACTTTAGTAAAGCCATTTCAATCAATAAACAACAAGGGTGGCGGGAACATCAACAATATTTTGAGCTTCGAGCCTTCAAAATATTTATTGTAATTAAATAGATCATATAAATAAATATTATAGGAGATTCACAATACTGCAACCACATCTTAGGAGCATAAATTCCTAATGGGTATCAATAAATGGGTATTAGAAATTATGAAAGGAATTGATAGGCTGGAGATTTTAATACCCATCACTTATGAAATGTAATTTTTTACTATATAGGTTAAATATGGGAAATCACACTATAATAATTCGATAGGTGATGAGTTCATATCAACACCATATTATGAGAATCAAATATAAGTTCTTTGTATGTTTGAATAATACCACATAACTAGTTTTTACAAATAAATCATTCATATTAATGATAGTTAATAAATGTTTACACAAATTATCTACTTTAAAAACACAATGTAACTTGAAATATATGAAAAGTTTATTTATCATATTATTTTGCAAATCATATGTACTTCTTCTTAGAGTTACATTATTGTTAGAGTTTAATTGGGATATCTAATGAATCTAATATAAAAAATTATGATTCTTAGTTGGGATTTTAAAAAATAATAGATTTAATTAAATTAATTATAATTGTTATTTGGAAATGTATAATAAAAATTTATTCATATTATACATCATTCTTATTTTACAATAAAAATATCATATATACTCTCACTTTGAACAATATTTTTGTAAAGATAATTTGATAAATATTTTTTAAATATAGAGTACTTTTGAAAATTAATGTCAAATTAATTCAAATCATAATGATATTACAAACATTTCACATTCTCAACTAACAAAATTAATATATTACAAGTAGTTATATAACATATTCCTGGTAAAAGGTCACATTTTCAAATCCATGGGGTAGAGTATGTACAACAATGTAGAATTCACAATCAAATCCCTACTCAAAGTGGGTCCCTTGTCCCACAAACAAAGAAGTCTCATACACCAATTTAGTGTATATTTGGCTGAGGCCTTAAAAATATATTATTATCATCATCATCATCATCATCATCATCATTGGGATATAACCTAATGGAGTCACAAATATTTTGTATGATTAATTATATCCAAAAAATTGATATATAATAACTAATTCTACAATAGTGTAGTCTACCTAATATATGTTTTCTCTCTTTTATGGTAAATTTTACCCAAAATTTGATAAAGATCTTTTAGAATCATAAGTTTGAGTTGTATAACCTACAAAATCTAAATGCCCCGGGGTTTTCTAGGTTGTTGAATCCAATTATAGATTCAAAACACATTTTTAGTAACAAGAAATCAAATTCTTGCCCAAAAGTGGCCCAAAATCTCCCCCATACCCCACCCCATAAGAGCTTCCAACTTGATTCCCTTGTATTTTCTAAAACATGATAACTGGGTAAAAACTAAAAGAGGTTTGTTTAAATAAGCCCATTCCCAATAAAAACCTCTCTCCTTCTTATAATTCATCACCACGTATTTTTAATCTCTATTTAAACATGGTGACTAAACCAGGAAAAAATAAACTATTGCCATTTCTTCTTAAAACACTTCTCTCCTTTAGTTGGTGAACATGTTTCATGTGAAACTTTTTTCACTAAAATTGCATGTTCCTGATCCTAGTTGTGCTTCCATCAAAGGGGTTGATGAAATATTGGCATAAGCTTAGATTATAACCATTGAAATGGTAAAAAAATAGGTTCCCAACATGTTTTTGTGAAAACATGGATTAGATCCTCATATGCTTGAAACATGCTTGAAACCATTTGATGCCATCAAGTTCATAACACTTGATATTCCTGGAGTTTCCCATGCCTCAACTGAAAACAATCTCAACACCTTGCCAACACGTTGTGAAAACTATTAAAAACTTTGTTTTTAGCTGCAAACTGGTTTCTTGGATATTCTAGAAAGGACTCCTTTATGCACAGTTTCAGTTTTTAGGTTTACCTCTAAAACACTCTTAAAACACTTGGAACTTGGAAAGCCTTCCATATGTCAAATCAACTTTCAATACAATTTAAAATACTTCAAAGAGCATTTAAGAGTTTAAAATAATCAATGTGGCAGTTAGAAATCATTTATTCTTAAAAATCTTGTAGGTGCTACGAAAATATTTTGTAGTGCACCTATAGGCACTAGAAAATATTTTCATAACCACCACTTATCTTCGATAAAATCGATCTAATTGGCTGCAAAAACTAGTTAGAAGCTTAGGGATGGTTTAATAAGCCTTTTGAAAAACCCCAAACCCTATGGTTGTTTTTTCAAAAAAAACAAAAGTATGCTTAATGACCCATACCTCTCAATTAACACTTGACCTTAGTTTTTTTTTCAACTTACAAAATAGTTTATTGAAAATAAGATAGTCAACACATTTCAAATTATCTTTACCTTTCAAAGGCATAAACAAAGTGCTAACAACTGGCTCCAATGGAGATGTTGTCTCCTTGTGAGGCAGCAAAGAATTCATTGACTAGTGTTTGATCCATTGGGTTATTTCCAACCTTGAAACCTTCACACTGACCTTTGTAACTTGTACATTCTACAACTGAAAACCAAACCCATTGTACACACTGGAAATCACAAGTGCACACTATGAACTCAATATTGAATGTTGAAACTGAAGTTGAAGACTAAAAAACCAAGCTGAAACAAATGCTTGTCCCAACAAGCTTATTACAAACTACTTTCTACTATATCTTGCTGAGACATACACCAATTCAAGTGATAGAAAATTTCCATTGTAACCATCAAATCAGAGGGCTACTCAGTTGAATTCTACTCACACCTTCCTTAAGCAGCCAAAAAAAATTAAGAGATGACAACTCAAACTCCAATCTGAATCCAAATCCTATTTTAGTGAAAAAAACAAGATTTTCCTTTACTGACGATTCTATTAGTTTGGAAAAAGGGTCTTTAATATCATGAAGAAAAGCCTCTTGTTGATCAATAAAAATAAAAAGGTTGCCTTCAGTTTCATATGTTGTTACTTGTTCATTTCTTTATACTCACAATCATTTTCAAATGAAGAAACAATCAGTGGTTTATATTTCACATCATCTAGAGTAAGAAAAGGTGTTGCATGCTCTTAAACATATTTAGATGAAAAAATTGCCTTATATGTTTCAGAAAATTTTGAAACTTACCTCTCATGTCCTTCATTAGAAATGTCATTTTGATATCCAAAAGAATTAAGCAAAAAAATTTCTTGACAAGATAACATAGTTGATTGAATTTGTAGCTTATTATCCTTGTTATCCTCCTGTGCCTCTAATTGAAGTGTGTCATATACTGACTTGCTGATTTCCTCACATTTTATGTCATATATTCCTTTGTTGCTTAATATTCTTATGCATTCATTTTTAGAGATATGGTCTTCACAAAAAGTTTCTTGAAACACAAATTCATAAAATAAAAGTTTTGAATAACAATTTCATTGACTGTATTGATCTCTCTCTTTGTCAGATAAAAGTTGACAAACCTACAACATATATTCATTAATGTTAGGAGAAGGAACCATCTATATCAATATCTTGATCAGTTTCATTTTTAGCTAAGGGAGAAACTATTATCTGCTGGAAATCCACTTGAATATCTTGACAACTAGCCTCTCCTTTTTGTTGCGAATGTTGAAAAGGATTCTCATACAATGCTTCTAAAATTTCATCATCTATAAACTCCTCATCACCATAGACACTTTCTAAATGTTCAATTAAATCTTAAAAATATGCACAACAATTTTTTACCAGTAGCAAGGATGAATAAGATTTTTTGTAATTGTCATAGAAAACTGTGAAAATCTCTAAGGGAATAGAAGCTACCAGGTGCCAACTTTTGATACCATGACTTAGAATTTTCCTCCAAATATACCATGAATATTTTCATCAAATAATCCTCATGTAATTTAACCCCAAAGCTACATGCATGCATGTGAAATTCAATCAAATGAAGAGAAACATCATCCCCAGAATATGATCTCCAATCTATTCATAAAATGTGATTTGGAAAACCTGGTATATGTAAATGGTTCATCATATTATACCTTGTCATCTTGATTAATCAAGCAACTGGATCTACAATTATAATTTGTATTCATTAGACAATGGAGTCACCATTCATGTTTCAAGCTCTAGATTGTTTGACAATGGAGTCGCCAAGACAAATTGAGCATCCAATCGTGTTATCTAAATTTATGTTTTCGCTCACAAATTAGATCTCATCAATAAAAATAGTTCTAGGGAAGATAAACCTTTCGTATCCCTAGTATGGTTGCCAAGATGTTATCACTAAGAATATTTTCTTGGTTGTGACAGAAAACTCCTAAGGTAACCTTTTCAAACCAATATTGTAGATTGAAGGCTAGCCCCTTCAATCTAGAGAGGGATCTTTGTGACAACCTATCACTAAATTCTTAGCAACTGGCTATCTCTTTAAACAATGGCTAGATCTTCAATTGAGCTGTGTTGAAATAGGTTTTGGTTGGGTATGAGGCAATTAATCCATTGGGAAATGGAGTCAACAAACTAGGTTTTAGATGCAATTACCAAGACACTCGATGAATGATAAGGATGGAAAGACGCAAGGAAGATGGCAGACTTTAGACCTATACAAATGTCATTTGAGATGGCAATAGAATATAGAAATAACAATCCAGTACATCAAAGCATGAAACATGAATCCTATTAGATTTAGAAGAAAGAGTGCATATGTTTAGAATAGATGAAATAGATAAAACAATGAATTATGTCACATTATCTTTATTCAAACGTTAGAATATAAACATTTAATGGGCATCACATAGAAGGAAAATATTGTCTCTTAAAGAAACACATACAAAGAATGCCATCACAAGAATATTTATATCATTTATCACCATCTTCTGGCCTTGGCATTGTAAAAATCATATAATTTGATAAACACACAGGAAATAGACTTCTTTTACTCAGAATCCAACCCTTGATATTCATTTTACATTTAATTTATACAAGCAATACATAGATTTCAGATCAATAATTTATGGAAAGTCTCAATTACAATAATCATAAAGATGAAAAATAAATGGATATGAAAACCTCTTCACCCCTCTTTATTTTTATATTTGAAATAATCAAGGAGATAATATCTGAACCCCAAGTCAAATTGATGAGCTAGCCTTCAACTATTGAATTGTCATTTTTATAGGAAAAAGAATTTTGAAAAAAATGGAAACATTGGCCTCAAATATCCATTCTAATATCTCAAAACATGGTACATTTTAGAAACCTAAGAGATATAAATTATTATGTTACCAACAAGAACCTCTTTTAGTTTTTAAAATTTCATATCCATATGTTCAGAAATTTCATTTGAAAACATGACCAAAGCAAGAAAAAATTGAATTACAAAATATGGAAAAATAGGCCTCAAATATTCCTTTGTAATTTCCAAAACATGATAATTGGGTAAAACGGAAAGAGGTTTTATCAAATCAGCCCATTCAAAACAAAAACCTTTTTTTTTTTACTTTTAAAATTAATCACCACCGGTTCAGAATATTTGTTTGAACATAGTGACTAAAACAGGAAGGAATAGAGTATTGTCATTTCTTCTTAAACCTCTTCTCTCCTTTAGTTGGTAAAGTTGTTTCCTCTACAACTTTTGTCACTTGAAATTGCATGTCCCTAACCCTAGTTGTGCTGCCATCAAATTATTTTATGAAATCACGGCATAAACTTAGATTATAACCATTGAAACAGTGAAAAAATAGCTTCCCAAATTGAGTTTGTGAAAAATTGGATTAACTCCTCATATGCTTGAAACCATTCGATGCCATTGGTTTCATAACACTTCATATGCTTGGATTTTCCCATGCTTCAACTAACAAAATTCTCAACACCTTTCCAACGCATTGTGAAAATTGTTAAAAACTCCTTTGTTTGTTGCAAACCAATTTCTTGGGCATGTTGGAAATGACTCCTTTATGCATAGTTTTAGTTTTTAGGTTTACCTCTAAAACCCTCTTAAAATGCTTGGAAACCCTTCAATATGTCACACAACTTGCAATATAATTTAAAATACTTCAAAAATAGTGTTTAAGAGTTTAAAATCACCAATGTGGCAGTTAGAAAACCTTTATTTTTAAAAGTCTTTTAGGCGCTATGAAAATATTTCATAGCACACCTGTAGTCACTGGAAAATATTTTTGTAACCACCACTTGTCTTCAATAAAATCAATCTAGTTGGCTACAAAAATAGGAGCTTAGGAATGGTTTAACAAGCCTTTTGAAAAATCTCAAACCCTATGGTTTATTTTTCATCAAAAACTTTAAGTATGTCTAATGACCCATACCTCTCAATTAACACTTAACCTTAATTTTGTTTTTCCAACTTTCAAAATAGTCTATTGAAAATAAGACAGACAACTCTTTTTCAAACCATTTTTACCTTTTGGAGGTATAAACAAAGTGCTAAAAACACACATCCTAAGGGTTAAAAATAGGGTATCAACATCTTCGACCCTATTGTCCAAAGATCCCTCAACCCCAGGAGCCCTCCATCTCATTTCCTTACCCTAGAAGCTTAGACAGGGGGGAAGATTTAGCTTAGTGTTCTTGATCAGTGCTTCTCTTTGTACATCATGCTCATATCTAGTACCTTCTTAATCATCATGTCATAATCAAATCATATATATATATATATATAAGGATACATTATTCATCCTCCCTCTCATGGAGGAGGCAAGCACAGGCCTAAGCTTGTCTCATACGAAAACGCTGACTCAATATATGGATAGCTATTGGTCCGAGTTATATACGTGATTCTTTTCCAATCAGATCCCACTCATTATTATCATAATGTATCACTGTCATATCCATAACCTGCTCAAATAGCTCTCCTAAGAGCTTCTTCAACCTACCTCAAAGTTATCTATTCCAACAACATAATATTCAAACTTGGTCATGCTTAAAGCTTTAGACTTATCATAAAAAATATCATGGCAGATCTCATACTAAGGCAACACCCAAATGTGTTCATCTCTTAAATAATGATCCCAAACATCATTAGTATATCTATGTAATCACATATCACAGAAAGAATGTCCCAGACCAAAAATTGATCATCCCATGCAAATATCTTGAAGTGTGCTCGGTGACAACTCAATGAGTATGAAGTGGCTCAATCATGAATCAACTCAAGTTGATTTATGAAATACATATATATACAGATGGGTTTTCACATGAAACATTAATGCCAAGGCAGGTTCAATAATATCTCTTCATAACTTCTTAAAATTCAATCATAGGGTCCAAGGATTTTCATTTCCACTTTCCAAAAACTCTTCAATAGCTATAAATTTTATTTTCCAAACTTTAGAAAGTCATTCATCATGCCATGATTCATTATTTTGAACTTTAGAGGCCATTTCCCTCTTACTTTGATCATTAGAGGCTTATTACCTATCAAGAATAAACCATCAATATATAAAACCAAAATCAAAGGCATACCTTGGATCATTTTTTTGAAGTAGAGGTTATATTGGCACATCTTCCTTGCTTCACCAAATAACTATAAATGTGGACATGGGGGGCTTGATGGGAGGCTTTATTCATACAATTCTTTTTGTAAACATAAAACTTGACCAAATCAATATTGTTCAATCAAATCAACTAAGTCAGCTTATCAGATTGCAGATTAATATCAAAATCATAAAAAATCTGCCAATATCCCTCTGACAAACTTTTCAAACCAAATGTGAGGTGGAGTTCACATCCATATACCTATTTACAACAACCTTTTATTTACCAAGAATTATCCAATCTAACTTTATCAAGCCATCATTATGATCATAGCATGAATCATTTATGCCACTAAATGTGAATGGATAAATCATGGAAAAGTCATATAAGTTTCATGCATATACTAAGAATGATTCATACAAGTTCCATCCATTCATTGTGAGATTACTTCATACTAAATCACAATTGTTTGTACTTCAACCATTGTTCGAAAGACAATGATACCAATACAAAATAATTATTGAATACCAATATTAGTCACTGAAAGTTACTATGATCACATAGCATTGTCATCAAGACAAATCATCAGATATTAGGTCAAATCATTAGTCATCAAGTCAAAATCCTAATTTTTCATCTCTTTGAATTCAATCAATCCATAAAACAAAAACATATGAAGCATCATGTCAATGTTCTAAAGCAAATTTATGGACTATCAAGCATCATGTCAAAATTGTAAACATTGCTCACCTATACCAGTCAATCAAATCTTGTCAAACCCTTAAAAATTGTTATCGAATATCTTCATACACTAGCTTCAATGGTTAAATCATAATGAGATATTGATATACATATTTCGGTCACTTGCAAACACAAGTTTAGACAACACATTCACATTCTCTCTAATAGGTCAAATATTCAAACTTTTCTACTCATAGAATGTTTTGATATATGCTCCATATTTGTAGCACTATCATATTGTTGGTACATTCTTGATTTTATGCATAAGGAATTATTTTTGTGACCTACAGTCATAACCAAAACCATAGGCTTTCTTTTGTGTGGTTTAGAGGCTACAACCACACCCTTAAGCTTGTTTCCATGCGATTGGCACTTAAACTAAGGGAAACCCTCTCTTTTCAGACTAGAACTTGTTGCAAACTATTAACATCAATTATTTAGTATATTCATGTTCAGAAATCATACTTCAATAGTAAGTCATATTCTATTAAAATTATAATAGGAGTATGGATCTTATGGAGAGATTCTCCCTCTGAATGAGCGTCTCCTTCAGTCATCATTATCCAAGTCATCAAACTATCTATCATAATGCATCAGTAGAATTGTTAGATCACAAAGTCAAACTATATCGGGTTCTAACTCATACATTCATAATGTTCATAACATATGAGTAGTAGTTACTTCACCATCTCATATGAACATGACATCAAATTTTCATCAAGGGTTAGAATCATATGATTAGAGTAGCTGACAGGTGTATCATCATAATTCAAGGATCATAATCACTTCATCACAACCATAAAGTTAGGGCATCCAATTTTACCATATGTCATAATTATGAATCTTAGCATAACCTAACCATGGTCAACAAGAAGATCTTGAATGTCAATCTCATTGTTACACTTCTATCATCATGGTTATCATGATTATAACAAACAATATTAATAGTATCAAGCTACCATTTATCAAAAGCAGTGAGCTAGGCTTCTTATAAAATCCGTCATGTCTAATATGTGAGATGCTTTGCCAAATATCAATTATATCAACATATCAAAAATAAACGTTTCTAAGTAGCTTCACAGAATCAAGAAATTCATCATGTATAAAAAGTAAGATACTTGTTCAATACCAAGTGCACCATCTCATCATAAGTACCATGAATCAAACTTACTTTCATATGCATGCATGATCCATTTATGAAGGTGATAAACTCATCAAACCTTCGAGCTTACCTTTCCATCCAATATTGCATCTGAAACGTAGCATTGAAACAATATACCATGCATACCTTGTAGTATTCAAATACATGTGCACCTCCTTATTTGACATGGGAAGTTGTAGCATTTTGTCAATTTCCTTGTCATGGGAAAATGTAGCTCTTCTCTTCTTGCACTAGCCATATTTTCTTGCATCTCAGATGATCCTCAAGAAGGATCCACTTATCACATCTCATAAAGAGGTTAGAAGTATCCAAATACTCACATATACATGCATGAAGTATAAGTAATAATAAAAACAATAAACTCAAACAAGAACAGAATCACAAAGAGGTAAAATAAATCTAAAAGTACTTATCTTCAATGAGAGATGATCATCTCCCTCTTGAACTAGCCTTCAAGAGTTGTGATTGTCCATTGATCATAGCATTGATGTCAACATTTTATTCATTAACTTCAACAACAATCATGCCTAATAGAGACTATCCCATCTAGGGCTACAACAAATCTTTCACAAGTGCTTGAACATCTTCATGTTGATCATGCTAGGGTTTCCAGAGTGCATGTCTCAAATATTCTCCTTAAATCAGGGTTTCTCCCAAAACCTAACCTCATAATATCCATCAAACCCTAATAACCAAATTACCTAGAGTTTCCTTCAAACCTCAATATTCTTTTAGGTCTCTTCCATATTCTCTTGCATCCATAAAAGGTGTCTTCAGGGTAATCTTCAATGACTTTCTTAAGTCCAACTCTAATACCATGATAATTTTTCTTTAGGGATATATTGTTCTTTTCTTTGATAATTACATTTCATTATTTCCATATTAAATTCACCCATAACATCATAACATTATTCATATTTACATCATTATTCAGCATCATATGCAACTATATAGAAAGAAAAATATCATCATCAATGTAGCAGAACATAAAGGAACAATAGAAGAAAAGCATTCTTTTGATGGTGTTGGACCCGCCAACATGTCAAGGGATCTCCCCGGTAAGAAGTCCCAATTACACCTCAGACCGTTTGGTGTAGGAGTCCCAGTGATAGGTCGTACAGTAATGCCTTGACCATAATTTCGCATAAAGGCAAGTAAGATGTCCATGTTGGTAGCAAGGGTGTGACAACTACAGTAAGTCAAGGAAGGTGCATGAGAGGTTCTAACACACAGAGAGTGAGGTGAGTACGCCCCTTGGAAACTTGTAATAGTATGTGGCTTAGAAGGGAACACATGAGTGAAGATGCATCACAAGATGGAAAGAAAGATAGAGAGTAATCCAAAGTGATGTTTAAACCAACATCAAACCTGCAACAAGATTTAAACAATTGCATACAAAATATTTCATACACAAATGCATAAGTTAAATAACATACATATCTATAACAACCAAAATAGTCCAACTACAATAACAACATATGCATGAAAACATGTTGGCTCTGTTACATTAAGAAGTGTAAGTTCCATTGATACAACACATCCATGTGCAAACACTAGTTCCAATAGTAGAACATTACAGCCATAACCACTTCTAAAGAGATATACCAGCTCTACGCAGTGGAGAAGCCAAGGCGCGTTACAATACTGTCCAAGCTTTCTCTAAGATACTCCTATTGAAGCATGGCTGACCAAAATCCTATACAATGAGTTATGAGGTACTATTTATAGCAAAGGGTGGGGTGACCCTTTTGCTATAAATAGTACCTATTGTTCATCTACCCTCATGACTCTTTAACTACTCTATGCCTATTGCATTCAAATATCAACACTTGAACTTGACTTGACAAGACGTTACATTACAATGCACATGTGCCCATGTGAGACAAAATGGCTTGAGCAAGCCATGCCAGAAATCACTAACACTTGGACCGTTGTGGTGAGACCAACTCTTTGACACATTTGTGATGGTCGAAAATGATGAGTTGATGCCAATCTTGGTTGTCCATGATGGTGTCAGTGTTCTCAATGGTGACATCTTGCTAAAGCAAACGCTTGCCTTCATTGCATCTGAGTGCACTGATATGGCTCCTCTATCCAACTCATCTAATAGCATGTGCATGGTCATCCTAGTGTGATCAGACCAAAAACATGTTGATTCATTGTCTATGCTGCTCTCCAAGCATGTGTTGGTGGTCATGCACATCAACATGTCGAGGTACATGTTCAGCTCTAGTCGAACTTTCTTCTTGTCTTCGCCTCGGTGAGTGTGTCGAATGGATGGGATCATATCTGTGTGGAAAATGACATTCATGCTACTGCATTCCCTTACATGCAATCAACAACACTGCTCACCTTGTCTACTCCATGCCAGTTGTTGAGATGGATCTATAACTTGTACGAGTGTAGTTTCATCCATGAGTGCATGTTTCGCCCCTTGGTGTACTTGTTCTTACTGCAACTCA
>APFE031579688.1:0-11123 GCA_000404065.3 Pinus taeda | reverse complement strand
ACCCCCCGGTTCACTACGTAGGTTAGTCGTGGAAAGAATATAACACAACCCAACACAGTCAAGATTAAACTATTTGATTGTCATGGGTTATGGCATTTAACACACGCTACACACAACCATTATTTTGCAGAAACAAAGTAGGGGCATTTAGACTTGCTCACTTTCAGAGTTTATTTGTTTTCTTTTCTTTCTAACCTAACATTTTATTTTTGTCTTCATTTTTTAGGACATCTAGCCTAATATTTTCTTTGATATGGACATCATCATCAAGATATTTTCTTTAACTAACATTTTATTCACTATTGTTATGTCCATATCCTAACTTAAAATTTTTTCAAATATTCTATCTTCTCAAAAGCAAAAAATGCTACATAGAATATTTATATCTTAATGACATCCAAAACCCTAACTACTAGTGGTCCCTTGGATAAAATGGGTTAACCACTTTATTTATTAACTATTGCATGTTTATAACTAATGGTGGTCCCTTTTCTAAAATGTAGTTTAACCACTTACAATTATTATTAATGGGGATAACTGCTTACTGGCTTTATTAACTCTATAACTAACTATTACTCTTACTAGGCCCCTTAGGATTATTACATAAATAAAGGGGTTAGGGTTGGACCCTAACATTCCCTCCCCCATCAAAAGTAAACTTGTTCTCAAATATGAAGCTGCGGAAACTGTTGAAGAATAGTGGTTGGTTTCCATGTCACATCTTCTACAGAGGTGTCTTTAAACTTGATGAGGACTTCCTTGATCGTGCGGCCATGGAGATGTCATTTGCAAGCATCAAGGACCTGTTCTATCAAAGCCAAAGTGAGCCTTCCTCTTCCAATTCTGTTAGACTTGTTTGAACCCTGCAATTGTTCCCCACGACTTTCTTGAGGCACGAAACATGGAAGACTGGGTGGATTTTTGAAGTAGTTGGTAAGGCTAGTTTGTGAGCGACTGCTCCTATACACTAAAGTGTCTGAATAAGGCCCATATAATTGTGGTGCTAGTTTCTGGAAGCCCTTTTCTTTGAGATAGGTTTTCTTCTACGGTTGGAATCACAAGAGTATCTTGTCCCCTAATTGAAGTTAACGTTGGAAATGATGTTAGTCAGCCTATTGCTTCATTATGTTCTGAGCCTTATGTAGATATTGTTTCTGATGAGTGATCATGGTGGTATGGTTATGTAGGAGCTTATCATCTGCCTATACTTTGGAACATCTAGGGATATAAGAAATTGGTGAAGGTGGGAGTTGTCCATACATTTCCTCATATGGCCTCATCTTGGTGGCTTCACAATAATTGGTATTATACCACCATTCAGTTAAAGGAAACCATTGTACCCATTGATGTTGCTTGTTTGCAGTGAAGCACCTCAGATAGGTCTCCAAACATTTTCTAGTTGATTCCATTTTACCATCTATTTGGGGATGATAAGTTGTACTTAGTTGGAGTTTCATTCCCTAGAGCTTGAAAATTTCCTACCAAAATTTGCTAGTGAATGTGGGGTCTTGATCAGACACAATGGAAGTCGACATGCAATGCAGTTTGAAGATATGGTCCAAGAAAACTTGAGCCAACAATTTTGGGGTAAATGGGTGTGGTAGAGTGAAAAAATGAGCATATTTGGAAAGTCTATCAACAATCACCATGAGGAAGGATTTGTTTCTTGACTTTGGGAGACCAATAATGAAATCCATGGAAACATTTGTCTAAATGGAAGCAAGGAGTGGAAATGGTTGTAAGTTTCTCGATAGCTTGATCATTTCCCCTTTTTTTTATTGGCATACATCACAATCAACTACAAAAGTAAGAATGGTGTTCTTCATGTCAGTTCAAAAGAAATAATGACATGCTCGTGCATAAGTCTTCTAAAATCCTGAATGTACCACAATCGAAGAGGAGTGAAACTCATCCAAGATGCAAGTTTTGATGGTGGAGGTTGGGGATATCATTACCTGATCCTTGTAGCAAATAATCTCATCCTTCCAAGAGTATTCCTATGAAGAACTAGGATATGCTCATAAGTTATTAATGAGTTTGGATAGAGAGGGGTCGAAGAACCATTCATTGTGGTCCTCTTCAATCCAATATGGTATGGGTAGAGAGGGTGATGAAAGGGTGACCTCATGCTCAAATTGGTGCAATAAGGCATGAACCACTACATTGTCACACCCCTTCTTATAAAATATCTCATAATCATATCCCATCATTTTTGCAAGCCATTTATTTTGCTATGGTGACAATAAATGTTGCTCGAAAAAATATTTTAGGCTATGATGGCACATGCGGATTTGGAAATGTTGGCCCAATAAGTATGGTCACTAGGTGTCTACCACATGTAAGATGGCCATCATTTCTGTCTCATATGTAGATGGACCCAGATGCTTACCACTGAGTTGTTGACTGGTGAAATCTAATGATCTATTTTCCTACATTAATACAATTCTAATACCTGTACCTGAAGCATCACATTCAATCAAAAATATTTGGTTAAGTTTGGTAGGGCCAATACTTGAGTGGAGCTCATGGCCTATTTGAGAGCCATGAAGCCCTGCTGATCTACATCGGTCTAGAGAAATGAATTTTTCTTGAGAATATTATTGAGGGGTAGGCAACGCATCCATAATTGCGGACAAACTCTCAATAGTAGCCCATGAGATCCATGAATCCCCTCAAACTCTTCAAAGTTTTGGTTGGGGCCAATCTTTCATTTCTTGAATATTTATTGGATCAACCCTCACTCTGTCATGCCCCACAATGTGTCCCAAATACTCTACTTCTTCCATGCCAAAGGAGAACATTGATAATTTGACAAATAATTTGTGATCTTGGAGAAATTGCAATATATGGTCAACATGTTGAATATGTTTGGCCCATTTTATGTTGTAGATGAAAATTCCATTATGTTGTATATGAGAATGTCATCGAGGAAGACCATGACAAATTTTATGAGATATGGTTTTAGAAGGCAGTTCATGAGGCTTTGAAAAGTGGATGGAGCATTATAGAGACCAAATGGCATGACCAGGAATTCATAATGGCCTTCATGAGTTTGGAAGGTTGTCCTGGGAATGTTCACTTCCTTCATGCGTATTTGGTGATAGCCCGAGCAAAGGTTTAGAATGGTAAAGAATTTAGCAACATGAAATTCATCAAGCAGATCATCAACAACTAGAATAGGAATTTTTCCTTGATAATGAACTTGCTAAGGGCCCAAAAGTGAGGACACGTGTTCCATTCTCCATATTTCTTTAGAACCATGACCACCGAAGATGAATAAGCGCTAGTGATGGGACGAATAACTTTGGCTTCAAGGAATTCCTTGATGATTTTTTCAATTTCATTCTTTTGTGCAAAAGGATATCGATATAAGTGGAAATTTGGCAACTGGGAACCCCTGACAAAAGGGATTCTATGATCACGTTCACCCCTATAGGGTGGAATCTCTTTAGGTTTGTCAAATATCCATTGGTGGCTGTCTAATACTTGTTGCATTTTAGGATGAATATGAGGAGTAGTGTATTCAATGGCCTAGATGCATTAAATTGGGTGACTTATACACCATGTAGACCTTTTTTAAAAGCTTCTCCATTCTATGTGAGATGATGATAATAAGAGAACTGGCCTGGAGTCCCCTCAGTGTATGAGTGTGGTCATTCTGGTTAAAGATCATATATAACTCTTGGAAATCCATTGTGATAGGGCACAATGTGTGAATCAATTCAGCACCAAGGATAATGTCGCAACCACCCATGTCAATGGAAAACATGTGGGTTTTCAGGTGCTAATCTCCCATTTGAAGCTTAATATTTTCGTAGTGCCCTTCACATTTCATGGTCCCCACATCAAGGATAAAGACTTCGAAATTAAATACCACCCATACAATGCAATGAATATCTTTTGTAACTCTAATATGGACAAAGTTATGAGTGTTTCCACTATCAATAAATACCATTATTGGTCGATGTTTAATAAAACCTCAGATTTTGAGAGTCTGGGGCAAAGAAATTCCATCCAAGGCTTGTAGTGATATAACTGACTCATCTGGTGTAGCTGTAAGATCATTTTTTGGGCTAGTTTGGGTGTTACCCAATGCTTCCTTAGGCCCCTTAGGGGATAGAGCTTCATCTATTGAGCTGTTATCAGTAGCATAAATTTGAAACAATTTTGGTTCCTTGAGTTTATCTCTAGGGGAGTACTTGTCATCATAGTAGTATCACAATATTTATTTCCTTTTTTCAATCATTTCTATCAGTGACACCTTCTAAACCTTACGTTTTTGTTTGGGGCCAATAACCTAGGTGGGACATGACTTAGCAACGAAATTTGGATGATTTTATTGGGAATTTAAGGTGGCTTCCACATCTAAGGCCTTGCGACATGCGTCCAACCAAGTAGTTGAGTAATGCATGTAGACATGGGCTTGGATGGATTCCTTTAGGCCACTGATGAAACATTACAACCAAAATCCATCTCCTAGGTCTTCAGTTATGATGACAAATTGTTCAAAGGCTTCAATGTAGTCCTTACTATACTTGTTTGCTTGAGCTTAGTGAGATGACCCAAAAAATGAGATTCCTGATCAAAGTAGTCGCATATGTCTTTTAGGAACATGTTCCAAGTTTCCCTCCCTGGATCACATTTCTAACAACACTACCACCACTGCCATATCTCTTGGTCCATGTGAAGGGCTCCAAAATGTAGTTTAGTTCGATCGTGACAGATATCATTAAGGAAGAAATAATGTTCCATTTGTGCTACTCATACTATAGGGTCAAAGCCATCAAATTTGCACATGTCCAACTTGGGTGTCTGGTGGCTCAAAGAGTGGTAATCTCCATGAAAGTCAATGTGATGGTCAGATTCTCCTTCTATGTGTACATCAACACTAGGCTCCTCCCTCATGAGTTCACCAAATGTATTTATAGTGTCTATTATTTTTGACAACTAGGTAGAAATTTTCTCATGGAATTGATTGAACCTTTTCTCAAGGTTGTTGAACTTCTCGATCATCATTTCCACAACCATAACTTGAGATTTGGTACCGATCATACACAAGCCCCAGTCAAATTTTTAAAATTATTTAGGAGTAGTATGCTTGGAAAGAGGGTAATCTCAAGATTCTAGTAGCGTGGGTCACTTAAAGCCGTGTCGGGAAAAAATTGGGACTCTAAAAAAACTTGGGGCTTACAGGTGAATGGTACTACTGTAATGAGTTCATCGTCCTAAATATTATGGGATAAGTCTCTTGCAAACATCTCGGGATGGCCTCAGACTTTTTTTTTTTTACTTTGAAAGGATTTTTACTCCCATCTAATCAATACTACAATGTCTGAATTCCAGAAAGCTTGATACTACCAAATATCCTTCGAAAATCAAGCCTGGACTGTAGTAACAAAAACCCCAAGGTCTTGGTACTATAGAATGTGTTGTGACAATTTGATCTAGACTATGGCGACCAAAATCCTCACTGCACAAAGGGTTTACTCTGTGTTGTTAAAACCCCGACTACTGAATTTGATCTGTACGGTGATGACAAAACCCCAATTGTTGGATATAATCTAGAAAGCAGACATCGAACCCCAACAATTGGATCTAATCTGGTCGAAAATTTAGGTAGTGATCTTGAAATAGTTGAGGGAACTATGGTGTCAAAGAAGTGTTAGGTACTACAAATCACAATATATTTAAGGGTCCAACAATAATACTCAACCCTATCTTTTAGGGCGTTAACTAAGGAAGATCGAGCATACCCTCAGCTATACTACTCGACTACCCTACTGTACATGTGAGTAATCTCCCTGAGTGTTGTTCTCAGTTTAATGTAGCAGCAGGATGGTCGACGAATTACCTAAGGTTAGGTTTCAGGTTACCCTAAAGGACTTCTAATATACCCAAGGGTACGTGGAAGTGAAGTCTATGCGTGATTTTGTCTAAGGTGCTACTACTCAAAGGGGTACCCGTAGGGGTTAAAAGGGAGTCCAAAAAGCATGACCACCTCTTGTAGTTCATGTGTACATTCCTCCACAAATCCGTAGGTTTTTGCACTCAACAACAAATCCCATGATTTAAATATGTTAGAACATATCTCTAGCCTAAAAATATTTTGCAAAAAATGGAGTTACAAATGGCCTTGGAAAGTGCTTTAATACCACTTGTTATGCTCTTGACCTAAGAGAAATCTAGAATACCATAAATATGAAGAAATATAGCCCAAAACACAAAATTATCACATGAAATGAGACAAAGTATAAGATATTTTATTATTCAAAAGCAGAATACAATGTTCACTTTCCTCTTCGTGGGGAAAATCTCCAATAGAGAATAGCTCAATTACAGTAAGACTCAATGATCCTTCCCCTACTATCTAAGACTATTTGTAGCTTAATGACATCCAAAACCCTAACTACTAGTGGTCCCTTGCGTAACATATGTTAACCACTTTATTTATTAACTATGGCCAGTTTATAACTAACTATAGTCCCTTTTCTATAATATGGGTCTACCACTTACAATTATTATTAATGTAGATAACCGCTTACGAGATTTATTGAATACCTAACTAACTATGACTCTAACCAGACCCCTTGCGCTTATTTAATAAATAAATGGGTTAAGGGTGGACCCTAATATTGATGCAACTCTAATTCTCACAATATATCACAGTTGGATCCATCATTTGACCAAACAGTCCCACAAGTATCTTTCTCATCCAGATCACCTCACATGTTGCTTGACTTGTAGCCATGTGTTTTACTTTGATCGAGCTAAGCGCCATGAATATTTGCTTCCTATTGTACCAAGAAACAACTGCAGACCCAATGGTCAAAATTCCTCATAATGTAATCTTATAGTCAGATGGACTCCCTTCCCAATTTGCATCTGTGAAGCCACATAACTTCACTCCCTCTGTCCCTTTGTACCATAATCCAAATTGGGTAGTTCCTCTAAGGTATCGTAAAAACATCCTTAGTTTCTTTCCAATATGATTTGGTTGGCCTAAAAATATCTTGGCTCAGCTGGTTGACTACATAGAACATATCTATTCATGTGTTCACAAGATACATCAACAAAGCCAATAACTGTCAATAAATGGTAGCATCCACTTCCTCACCTAGAGTGGCATCCTCCTTCTTCCATCTGGTCACTATAGGTGTATCCATGGGTTTAAAACTCTCCATGCAGAATATCTATGGTATCTCATTTACGTACTTGCCTTGAGAGACAAACAATTCCCAACCGCCTTGCCATACTTCCAATCCAAGGAAGTAGTGCATGAGACCCATGTCCTTCGTTTCAAATTCCCTTACAAATCCTCCTTCCAAGATCTAATTAGTTGTACATCACCAGTTAAAATTAAATAATAAACATAAAATACAATAATAATCAATTTACCATCTACTAAAATACGATAGACGTTCACATCCACTTCACTTTTGGTGAAGCCCAAACTAATGAGATAACTACCGGTCCTGGTGTAGTAAGCATAGGGTGCTTGTTTGAGATTGTACAATGATCGCATGAGTCTTCAAACATGAGACTCTCAATCAAATGTCTTAAGGCCTTCTAGTTTCTCAATTTATACCTCCTCCTCAATAAAACCATTGAAAAATGTTGTTTTTACATCCATCTAGTGGATCTTCCACCTCATCTGTGCATCCAATGCACGAATTGATCTAATGGATGAATACCTTGCTACAAGAGTGAATATTTTCTCATAGTCAATTCCCTCAACTTGAGAGAATCCTTTGGCCACAAATTTGGCCTTATACTTCTCTTTGCCTCTTTCTACTACATGCTTAACCTTAAATATCCATCTTGAACCCATAATTGATTTATCTATTGGTCTTGGGACCACTTCCCAAACACTGTTATTTACAATGGATCCGTACTCTTCCACCATTACATCAACCCATAAATTTTTCTCAACTTGTTCCTTAAAAGAGGATTTCTTAGTCTCTACAGGCTCAGTCATTAGATCCATGTAGCTAGTGTACCTCATAGGTGACTGCCTTTGCCTACACAAATTTGAAGGAGCTCCCACATTCTCCCTCGCATCATGCACAAGTTTATAAGCTTCCATAGTTCTTTTTATTTCTTCTTTAGATGGTTCTTCATGAGTGGATGTCTCCACTCTTTTCTCCTCAATTTTTGGTTTCTCCACAACTTCTTGAGGCTCCTCCTTTCGAGAGAAAATCTCCTCTTTCGGTGGGATCTAAAGCTCCCTCTCAAGAGAGCACTGCATCGCTTTATCCTCATCAAACTTTACATCCCTTCATAAAACTGTCATTATAAGGCAAGGTAAGTACACACAGTAGTTGTATGGAGTTTCCTGTAACCCAAAAATACTCCCAACTCTGTTTTCGAATCAAACTTCATCCAACAATCTTTGGAGACATGGCAGTAAATAAAGGCTCCAAAAATATTGAAGTGAGACACATATGGTTTTCTCCTAGAGAAATCCTCCTTTGGTGTAATCATAACAAAGATCGGATGAGGACTCTGGTTCTACAAGTAGAATGTTGTGTTACATGCCTCTACCCACAAATGTTTTGGTAGACCTTGGTCATGTAGCATAGCTCTCCTTTCTCCCACAATGCTCTTATTTTTCCTCTCAGCTACCCCATTTTATCATAGGTTATGGGTTGATGTTAGCTCTCTTCAATTGTATTATTTCACACTAAATTATTGAATTCATTTGACACATACTCACCTCCAATGTCACTCCTAAGAGCCTTCATCTTCTTATCGGCCTCTTTCTCAACTAGTGCCTTAAATTCTACAAACTTTGAGAATGTCTCATCCTTCTTCTGCATGAATACAATCCAACACTTCCTTGAGAAATCATCAATAAAAATGACAAAATATTTATGTATGGGAGTGGAGGTTGTCGAGAAAGGTCCACAAACATTATAGTGGACTCTTTCTAGGACTACATTTTCTTTCTTGTCCCAATCATGGAATGTGGATTTTGCATACTTCCCCAAAACATAACCTTTGTATACATCTTGCTACTCAAGTTTTGATTTAGGGAGGCCAATGATTATTTGCTAGATAATATTCAATGTGCAAAGATACAAATGGCCAATATTATATGCGAAAATTCACCGACATCACATCTCTGCACTCTCTATGCCTTACTGCTTAATTAAGTACAATATTCCATATCTAGGTTATATAGCTTCTTCGCTTGAACCTTGATACTTCACCTATCCAGTGGTTATGTGTCCCAGCAATGCTTTCCCTTTTTTAAAGATCACATCATAACCATGATTTTCCAAAATTGCTACAGAGATGAGATTCTTCTTTAGGCTTGGAATAAACAAGATATATTTGAGGCAAATAGGGGATCCTAACTCCCTCTGAAAGGTGACTATACCAATCTTGATCACGTTGTACCTTCCTTCGTCCCCCAGCTCAATATGCATCTGGAGATATTTCTCCTCCATGTCACTGAAAAACTCCTTACACCCTATCATGTGGAACAAGTCACCAGATTCCAACTACCACACACTCCCCATAATTTTGTTTGGCATGCATGCTACAAGGGTGCATTCAAGCTTGAATTGTGAAGCCAAATCTTCACTTGTTTCTCCTCCTGAGTTCATCTTATTCGAATTGTTTTGTGGAAACTTCATGGAATAATGCTCGAATTCATGACAATTGAAGCATTTTATATTGGACAAGTGTTTCTTCTTGCCCCCCTTAGATGGATTATGGTTTGGTTTGAGATTTCTTCCCTTTTCCCTTCTTTCCCTTTCTAACCAATGCAAATTTTTCTTCATCTTCACCCTTGAATGAGGTTCCATCTTTGGTATTCTTCCTAATATCCTATTGTACCAAATCAGACCATATGTGTTCCCAATTTTGTAATTTCTCCCTCCCATTCATCGATTCTTGGTAGTTGTGCCAACTTTTGGTTAGGCTAAGAATATCTAGGCTTACCAAGTCATCTTTTGCAATGTTAACACCAACCCCTCTACTCTCATCACAAACTTGTGTAAATCTGCTCAGATACTATGAAATAGCATCATTCTTCTGCATCTTGATATTTTGAAGTTTATCCTAGAGCGCCAGTTTCCTGTGGTCATTGTTATTTTTGAATAGCTCTATTAGTGCCTTCCACACTGAAAAAGGAGTTTCCTTCCCATGGATATTTGAGACAATGTGGTCTTGTACTCCCTCCAAGATTATTCCCCTCACCTTGGATACATCTTTCTTCCAATGGGCTAGGTTATATGCATTATATGGCTATGGTTTTGCAACGTATGTCTTGAGATATTATAGAAATCCATTATCATCCAACAATGCCTCCATGTAATCCTTCCATGCAATGAAATTCAAGCTTCCTTCGAAGGATTTCTTTAATCTCAATCTGATGAAGGTCATCTTCCCAACTATGAAGAAATCATACTATAATGAACTACAAATTTGAACTTCCTAAGAAACAACTTAAAAATTCTTGTTCTAATGTGAATCCTTCTCTTATGCCACGTAGAAATTATGGTGTACAATTATAACTACTCATGAAATTTTAATCTAAATCACAAGACACAATCCTAGTCTAGTGCTCTATGGAATTCAATTCACAAATTAGAACATCAATCACAGACATGTAATAAGAAACAAGACACATGCACATTATTTTTCAAGGGAAAGTAATCTACTAATAACTCCTTACGCATGTTTTCATTAATATGATAAATAGAGATGTATTACAATTTCTAGCTCAATCTCAGCTCAAACTGTAAGTGAATAACCTATCTCTCTACTCATTGTTAGCCTCCTGCTGCAGCAGGTTACTCATATTTCATGATTGACATTTTTACAAACCAAATATGTCATACTTTGCATGCTGAAATGCTCCATATTTGCTAAACAGTCACCAAGCAAAGAAGGCTACTCAGAGTTCATCTAACTGCTTTCCAAATTTTGAGAAATTATTCCAGTTTTGTACAATTTTCAGCTAAAGGGAGGTCCAAACAGCTTAATCTTGGTATCCCTAGGTTTCAATTTCCTGTTTTAGAATATAGAGGATGAAAATCTGTCCAAACAGCTTAATCTTGGCAGATTCTTAGATAGGTGGAGAATCAAAGGAGCCCAACTGCTTAATCTGGGCCCTT
>APFE031579685.1:0-10049 GCA_000404065.3 Pinus taeda | reverse complement strand
AGCACGAAATTTTCACTTTCAATTGCACAATAAGAGTGACTAAAGAGGGAAATTAGCTTTTATAGGGTCATGTTTTAAAAAAATTTAACTTTAGAACCCACTTTCTAATGTTTTCAACTTGCTTTTCTTTTTAACACTGTTTAGAGTCTTTCTGTCCTGAAATGAGCTCTTTTGATGCGTTTGACTCCGTTCCTTTTGTAGGTTGACCATCTGATGGATTGTGGAGAAGGAATCAGGGTTGTTGCCAGCAATTTTGCAAACTTCTGAGAATTTCTTTATTTTTACAAATTTGACATGACCTTGGACTTAAAAACAGGGTTTTTAAATCCAAGGTATAAAATGATCTGTAGCTGATGAAAATAACAATGGAACATATGTACATACTTCCTTCTAGTTTGCTGGGCACTCACTGACCTTGACTCATGACCTTGAAGTGATTTTGACTCAAAACCCTAGACCTAAGACCTGGGACCTCAAGACAAAAACAAAAACAAGTATGACTCAATTACATTGTAGTATGACCTGATCCAGCAAAACCAAGAAGGGAACAAAGACCTGCTCCTCCATTCAGTGTTATGGCATGCCTAGTGGGATGCAAAATTGACACTGATGAGACACCTAACTATGCATATGCAAAGAGCTATTGATCACTGATGGAGGGCTCAAGACCGACACTAACACAAATCACCTGCATAATCAAAATCCACATATCTACACACTGATCCTTCACTACTGTTAAAGACAATGGTCACTTGTGCCTCTCAAATACCAAAGCACCCATTTCACTGCTCGCCAGTGTTCTTCTCCTAGATTTGTCGTGAACCTGCTGATAACTCCAACTGCATGTGAAATGTCAAGCCTTGTAGATACCATCACATACATTAAGTTGCCTACTACATTTGCATACGATAAACGAGACATATACTTCTTTTCTTCACCAGTTATAGGACTCAAAATAGAAGAAATTTTAAAATGGGAAGCTAATAGAACATTAATAGGTTTCACATTGTTCATACTGAAATTTTCAAGTACTCTTTCCACATACTTCTGTTGTGATAACCAAAGCTTTCTATTTTTTCTGTCTCTGTGTATCTCCATGACCAATATATGTTTTTCTGCTCCAAGATCCTTCATATCAAATGTCCTAGAGAGTTGAGCCTTTAACCTACTGATCTCTTCCATGATTTTTCTCGCAGAAAGCATATCGTCAACATACAAAACTAAGATAATGAATATGCCATTGAAACTCTTGAAGTATACACAATGATCATACTCACTTCTAGTAAAGTTCTAGCTCACCATGAAGGAGTCAAACTTATTGTACCACTGCCTAGGAGACTGCCTTAGGCCATACAATGATTTCCCGAGCTTGCAAACTAATCTTTTTTTGCAACCTTGTACAAAAACTTATGGTTGTTCCATATAAATCTCTTCATCCAAATCACCATGAAGAAAATTTGTTTTAATATCTAATTATTATAACTCAAGATCAAGTAACATAGTACGGATATAAACAAATTTTATGACTGGTGAAAAAATCTCATGAAAGTCAATACCTTCAACTTGAGAATACCCTTTTTCTACTAGCCTCACCTTATACCTCTCGATACTTCCATCAACATTTCACTTCAATTTGAACATCCATTTGCATCCGACAACACTTCTCCCTTCAGGAAGTTCTACAAGATCCCATGTTTTGTTCTTGGCTAAGGAATCCATTTCTTCATCCATAGCCCTTTTCCACATTTCGCATCATCTGCTTCCTGATAACAAGAAGGTTCCCCATATTCAATAATCAATGCAAAAGATGAAGCAAAATCTTCATACCTTTTGGGTGTTTTTCATTCCCTTGTAGACCTTCTTAGAGTGACTAGTTGCTGAACTGGTTCTGAAACTTCAACGATTTCCTATGCATCTTCTTCACCTTTTTCTTCAAAAGTCTCTCCTTCCTTTCGACTTTTTGGAAAAGGTTTAGCCTCCAACTGAATTTGTTGATTCAATGATACCTGTTTATGTTCAACTTTTTGAACATCTGATTTTAGAAGAGAAGATTCATCAAATGTTACATCTCTACTAATGACTGTCTTTCACGAAGAAGGGTCCCGCAACATGTATCCTTTCACCGCATAGTCATACCCAACAAAGACATAACATTTTTCTTTTGGGTCTAACTTTGAACATTGATTCTTTGGAATAAGAGCATAGGCATCACAACCAAAAATCTTAAATGTGAATAATCACAATATTGATCCGACCAAACTTCTTTAGGAATTTACAATTAATAACAATTGAAGGTGATCTGTTAACTAAATAACAAGCAATAGATATTGCTTCTGCCCACAACTCCTTTTGCAGGTTAGCATTGTTGATCATACTTCTGCCTCTTTCCATAAGAGTATGATTCATATGTTAGCTACTCCATTTTGCTGAGGAGTATAAACAACAATTTTATGTCTAACAATCCTTTCATCCTTACAATATTGTTCAAATTCTAGTGAAGTAAATTCATCGCCATTGTCAGTTCTTAAACATTTAATTGAATTGCATGTTTTCTTTTGCACCATAACTTTAACTTATTTAAAGACATTAAATACATCAATAAATGTTAAGAAGTATAATGCATCTCCATAAGATATAGTAGGAGATGGTCCCGAAAGATCTGAATGAATATAGTCCAAAATTTCTTTACTATTATGACTTACAGTTTTAAATTTTTGTTTACGTTGTTTTTTGTTATAGATCTGATCTAAAAATATATGATAAATAACAAATAAACCAAGAAACAATAAGATAGAAATAGATAGAAATGCTTCTTTATTGATCAAAACCCTTAAGGTAGGGCAACACCATAATTCACTCCTTAAGGAAGGAGAACACTCCACAATCCATATGCCTATTGATACAATAATCCTTGACATCCCTCAATGGGGAGTCTCTAGCCTCTATATAGGCCTCATACATACAATACCATGGGTCATTACCATGGTTCCCTCAATACCATCTATCTAATACCATGGGCCCATTACATTATTACTAACTACTTGTGGTCCCTTACATGATACGGGTTAACCACCTTATTTATTACTATGGCCGATCCCATTATTACATTATTCCCTTAGGTACCTCCTTTTGTGCCCCATATTATCCCCCCTAGGTATATTACATTTCACCCCCCTTAACATGTTTTGTCCCCAAAACATGGGAAGGACACAAATAATAAGATCTACTCAAAAGAGTAGTCCACTAGTACCATGCACGTGCATCTAGCCATCCAAAAGAAAGGTGAACCCTCGATCTCGTTGGTGCCTCGCTCGCTTGAGATGGAAATTGACCGTGGCAGCTCTTCTGTGTTGATGTGTAGTAGGTGGATCTTCGCTCCTCGCTATTCGTCATGCGGGGGTTGTTGTCCTTGTGGCTAATTGGTTGTCATCTTGTTGGTTGTTTTCTTGCAAGGTGATGCGGGTGATGATATGTTGAAGTTTTAACCCACGATGTCTTTTTCTTTAATTCACCCTTTACTGGAGCCTGATTGTTATCTGGTGCATGTTGTGGTGCTTGCTGTGGTGTCTTATCTTCCAATATTACTTCAACCATTAAGCCCTCATCTGATGTATCAACACCTATAACCTTTTCTGCTTCAACCTCTGTTTGTGTTTGATTGTTGATCATCACTGGCTCATCATCTGATATGTCAGTCCCTGGAACATATTCTGCTTCAACCTCCGTGTACTCTACCTGTTTATTGATGGAAATATCCTGTAATGTAATTTTCTTTCTTTTTTTATACCAGAGCTTCAAGAATTTCTTCTGCACATTAATATTGATAGTACCCATGGATTCCATCCAAGGATATCCCAAAACAACATCCATGTTATCCATATCTGAAGTATAAAAATCACCATGCAACACATACTTATCCATTGAAAGCTTCAAACTTTATAAACTTGCACATCCTGTGTGTTTTCAATGTGTTTTGCTGGCACTTGTAATTTTTTTGCCAAGTTGACATTTCTGAGATTTTGCTTGCAACTCGGATTTATAGACACAATGATTTTCTCCTTCTGAATCAATCCATAAACCTACAATAAGGATATACCAGTAGGAAATAACCCCACATGTTTCCCCTTATCTTGTTTTCTAGCCTGGGACCATTTTTCTAAAAGAAGTTCTTCTAGTTTTTCATGAGGAAGTTGCACCATTGAATCGTCAAGTGAATCCCACCATTTAGCATCTTCATCTTTTAGATTAAATAGTAGGCGACTTACCCAAAATTGTTTGTGTCGAGATTTGTGATATTCTATAAATTCTTCAATAATAGGACCCTTATCATTCCCGATAAAAAATTCCTTGCTAGAAGCCATGAAGGTTTGGAAAAAAATTCACGTACTTGGCTAAAATTTGAAATGGCCACAATTCTGTCAATATTGCTCAGAACCCCTATTATGACTTGTTTTCGGAAATGGAACAACCATTATGCATCTTCCCATGTGGTAGAAATCTCGATCTAGACACTGGAATTTTAGGTCTGTTCTGCAACTCTTCCACTGTCACCAAAAATTATGAAAAAAGAGCTGATTTTAAATCAGTGATATCTCTCTCATCTGGACTCCGATTCGACTGATTTTTTTTTTTTTTGAAATCAGGTATTTTTTCACAAAGAATCCAAATCGACAATTAGATTCTAGAAATTTTGCACCAGGACGTCCAGATCTGCGCCGCAAACTCGCTACCCCGAAAAATTGTCTGCAATACCACTGATTTTTAGATCAGCGATATCTCCTTCATCCAGATTCTGATTCGGCCGATTTTTTTTTTGAAATAGGGCATTTTTTCACAAAGAATCCATATTTGCAATTATATTTTGCAGACTTTGCCCCAAAACGTACAGTTCTGCGCTGCAAACTCGCTGCCCCGAAAAAATGTCTACAACACCACTGATTTTTAGATCAGCAATATCTCTTTCATCCGGACTCCGATTTGGCCAATTTTTTTTTTGGAAATCGGGTATTTTTTCACAAAGAATCCAGATCTGTAATTAGATTTTGCAGATTTTTCACCAAAATGTACAAATCTGATCTGCAAACTTGCCGCCCCAGAAAGTTCCTACAAAAAAATTCTCCACTTTTGCCCAAGAAAGTGCTCTGATACCACTTGTTATAGATCTGATCCAAAAATATATGATAAATAACAAATAAACCTAGAAAAAATAAGATAGCAATAGATAGAAATGCTTCTTTATTGATCAAAACCCTTAAGGTAGGGCAACACCATACATTCACTCCTTAAGGAAGGAGAACACTCCACAGGCCATATGCTTGTTCATACAATAATCCTTGACATCCCTCAATGGAGAGTCTCTAGCCTCTATATAGGCCTCATACATACAATACCATGGGTCATTACCATGGTTCCCTCAATACCATCTATCTAATACCACATGATACGGGCTAACCACCTTATTTATTACTATGGCCCATCCCATTATTACATTATTCCTTTGGGTACCTCCCTTTGTACCCCATATTATCCCCCCTAGGTATATTATATTTTCCATACACACAATGTTTACAAAATCAAACCTCAAGGATTTCAAATTAGGAAGCAACTTGCGATTCATTAGTACTTGAAGACTCTTCTTGTTCATGTGCCCCAATCGCATGCCATAGGAGAGTACCTTCTTTTGCCTTCGTAGATACAATCGCTGCCTCACTGACCTGAGTACTTCCTTTGAGTTTGCAAACGTTTTTGATCTTCTCTGCCTTCATAATAACCAGGGCACCTTTTGAAACTTTCAACACTCCATTTTGACCTATAAACTTGTAACCTTCCGAGTCTAACACTCCCAAAGAAATCAATTTTTTTCTCAATTCAGGTACATGTCTAACATCAATTAATGTTCTAACGGTATCATCATACATTTTAATTCTGATATTTCCCATCCCAACAATTTGACAAGATACATTATTTCCCATAAACACAGAACTACCATTCACAACTTCATATGAAGTAAACCAATTTCTGTGCGAACTCATGTGATAAGAAGCACCATAATCTAACAACCAATTTTCATTATTCTGAGAGACATTAAAAATAGGTAAAGCTTCATCTATCATATCTAATTCAGCAGATAAAACTTCATCAATCATACCTGAATCAACTTGATTTGCCTCTTTCTTTTGGTTTTAAGACTCCTTTTGTTTCCAACAGTCTTTCTTGAGGTGACCAATTTTGTTGTAGTACCAACATTTGGCTTTACATTTTTTGCCCTTTGATATTGATATGGAAGAACTCCTTGCTTTCTCTCCTCTTTCCTTTGACCGACCTCTGGCTACCATGGCTTATGGTGCAAAGGTTTCAATGTTGGAATTCCTCCATACTTCTTCAAATAACAAAGCTCCAACAACTGTATCAAAATTCAAAGATTCAGTTGTGCTCAAACTGATAGAAGTTACAAAGTGGTCTCAGGACTTGGGAAAAGAACACAACAAGGTGATATCTTTGTCTTCTTCCCGAAATTTAACTTCCATATCTGACAATTGGCAAATAAGTGTATTAAAAATATTTAAATGTTTTGCAATTTTTGTACCCTCCTTCATCCGAAGACTATATAATAGTCATTTCAGATAAATTCAGTTGGTTAAAGATTTGGTCATATATAATGTTTCTAGTCTTCCCCATAAATATGATGCTGAGGTTTCTTCAACAATGTTGAAGAGAACTTCATCTGCCAGACACAACCTAATGGTACTGAGAGCTCGGGCATCCAAGTCCTCCCAATCCAAATCTGTCATGCCAACATTTCTTTTTAACACCGTCTAAAGCTTTATGCAACCCTTGTTGCACAAGCAAATCCCTAACTTTCAGTTTCCATTATGTGAAATTGTTCTTGCTGGTGAACTTCTCCACCTCAAATTTAACATCCATTATTTTTTCCATTTCTTCCTACAAATCCACCTACCAAGGTTTCCTTCCTTCAACTAGGGTTTCCAAAAAAAAAATCTGGTTTCCCTTCTTTTAGCTAGGGTTTAAAATAAAAAATAATTTATAGGAAATTTCTCCTATTATTCCAATTTTTCTGTTACTGCTCAATAAACCCTACTCCATTTCACTTTCAAGAATTTCAAAATTATGTTCTTTGTAGAAAAAAAATTTGCCCAGACTTTGTCTTTCTGACGGCTTCTACTTCATTAATTTACTGGTGGCTTCTATCGTTTGGACAGTGACGGTGCTTTTGGTAGCACCTCGTTCAATGCATCACAACTCCAAAGAAAATGACAGCTTGTTCTCTTGTCAGACTTGACAGACTCTGGCGTAAACTTTGCATAGCTTTCTCAGTGGCTACGTCACCAAATTTCTATGACAGTTCGTTGTTCTCGACTTGGTGCTATGGCAGACTCACTATTATCTCCCTCAGGCAGGTTCTTCCAGTGGCTGAGCACAAACCAAACAACGACTCACTCGGCTCATTTTTGTGAGGGCTCGGATTTCTCAACCTTACTTCAACAATGTCTTCACATAAGCGATGAACTAGTAGATTTCAACAGCGTTTTCTTCACATGCAGTGGCAGGCAGGGAAAAAAAAAAAAAAAAAAAAAAAAAAAAAAAAAAAAAAAAAAAAAAAAAAAACGCCAACTCGAATGCGTAGGGTTTTTTTCTCTAACCCTTCTTCAAACCATGCTTTTTGCAAACTCTAGTGGCAACAACAAACTTAATCATACTTTCTCAACGACCTCAACAACGAGCCCCTTTCTCTCTGCCGTGTTTATATTCTTTGCAACTCACCAGCCTCATGAAATAGTCTTTAAATTTTGCTTCTTGGTGGTGGGTAGGACCAACATTCTCTTCAAGATCACAACGACTAACTTTCTCACCAACTCGCTCTGATATCACTTGTTGGTATCTGGAGAGTCATTAATCATTCAAACAAGCAAGAAAGAAATGCATAAAAATGAGAAACTGAATCACACACATTAACATAAGAAATTTTATGTGGTAAAACCTTAACAGTGTGTCAAGGAAACCTCCACAGGGCAAGGGATTGGAATCTTTATTAATAAAAGATGATTCTCCATATTACAAGCCTCTAAGGCAATCCTAGTTAATATGTGCTACTTCGTTACATAACTTCTTCCCGTTATAAAATTGACTGAATGGTAAAAACTAAATTTACCCACATTTATATTATTGTTATCATTCTTTCAACAAGACAAATCCTTCAAAACTGTCTCATATCAACAACAAGAAGGGCTGAAATTTTTTCCTTAAAAGAGACTAGTGAAATCCTCCAACAAAGACATCTGAACAAGCCTAAAAAGGGATATACACATAGCTTACAAACTATTACACTAACCCATTTCTAGATCAGTCTCAAAAGATTCGAACAAACATTAAGACTTTGCCATAGAAGATTTGAAAAAAATCAATGAAATGTCGCAGGAAGAATGTGCGAAGACAAGGATCAAAACCTCAAATGCAAGTTGAACTTGTCATGAATCCCTACCAAAGAAGATGCACAATACCCAATGAGGCTCTTTAATACCCAAAAACAAAGAAAACCCAATAAAATGTCTTAAGACCATGGACCTTCTTAGGAGTTTCATCGCTCCACAATGCCATAGCTAACCTTAGAGATATGCATGAGCATTTCTTGCAATTGGAGGGGAAAACGAGCCTCAATTTATACTAGTGGAGGATGGGCTTCTAATGGAGTTGACTTATACAAAATTTGGAAGGAAGTGGACTTTAAAGCAAATTTGAATTTTCAAATTTTGGAGCCCTAAAAAAAAAAACTTCCTGGAGGCCAAATTTGACCAAAAATAATTTAATTGAAAATACCCTTGACCATTTTCTAAACACAGATAATTAGGATATTGATTTAATTAATTTGCTTGAATCAAGATGCCATTGTCCATCCAATTAATAAGTTGCTTGCAACAATTTCTTTGGGGCTTCTTGACCACGAATGGGATTTCAATACTTCGAGAAGCCATACCTACTCAACTGAGAGGACCTACATGACATGCCTCCTACTGTTAGAATTGGCATGACGGGCAAAATCAAATGACGAGGGTTATGGGAGCAAATTCATTAATCTCCAGCCTCAATATCTTCAACAAGTGTGAGGCATCTAGGGCTTTTTGTCATATGGAACTTCCAATAAATGGAAATTGGATGAATATTAAGAACATTCAAAGACCGACAATTGCATCAATGAAAATACCATCCAATAATGCAATATGAAGCACAATGATAAATAATGCATCCAATAAGAATAAATTTAGAAAGTAATGAGTGAATTAATTAGGCTTTAAATAAATATGGTCATAGAAACAAAGCATAGTTGAAGAGGCTTGATTAAAAATTAAAAATTAAGATCCCCAAGTTGGTGGATTCGGGGGGTCGTTGAGGCCTCAACACATCCTCAACCATTGACCTGCTATAATTTGAACCATCCTCATTGCTCTCATTGTCATGTTGACTCCATCCCATCTTTATCCTAGCCCATGAATTTTATTAGCCCTTACTCTCTCTTTATTAAACTTCCATATGAAATAGGTTTTGTTTTGTGTACAAAATTTGGACTTTGTCCCTCTGAGAGACCTTTCATAGGATACATCTCTTTGCTTATCTAAACCTTTGTGCACATGCTTAGGCATCCTTACCATTGATGCTCCAACATCATTTCTTTTGGGATTAAACTTTTGACTTCTAGATAAATGATGGGCATCCAATATGATTACTATATACTTCACTAGATTTGAAGATGAAACCATGCTAGGTTACATGAATTTATGACATTCCATGAGAGTTGGAAACTAATCCTCTTTAATTCCCCTCAATCCACCACGTTAACCTCCCCATAAGGCTTAACCTTAAAACCAAACTTTGGTACCATTTTCTAATGTGCTTGGGTGCCATCCTTGGCCATGAGGCTACTCCAACTAAATTTATTTGACCATTTATTAGTGGGTTTCCTCATTACAAGCTAAATTATTCTCCAAGAATAATTCCAGATTTCATATGCTAATATAACTGAAAAAAAAAAAAAA
>APFE031579682.1:47623-78799 GCA_000404065.3 Pinus taeda | reverse complement strand
TTCTGCAAATTCCATGTTCCCGCTATTTTGAATCACATTCCTTTTTAGCCAGTTGATGGTGGTCCTCTAATCTTGTTCTACCTTTTAGAATTTCCCTCATTCACCACTCTTGGCCTTTCCCTTCTGCATTAACTTGCTGATGATTCTGCTTCCATCACTTCCCTACCAATCAAGCAAACTTTCTATCATCCCATGAGCACTAGAGATTCAGTACAGGAATACAAACCGAAACCCCTCATGTGCATCTGTTGGGAACAATGTGAGATCTGTTGATAACTTGGATATCTGGAACATGTAAGTAAATCTGTATAAAACAAAAAATGTGTAACTACAACTGGATTGGCATGGAGGAATGTTGCGTTTAAACAAATCCCACTCAGAACTATCCTATACTTGCTTATAAGGTTTACAGTCATTCTCCATTGGTCCCATCCACCACACTAAATGATCCAATATCTATTACTCACAAGTAAACCTCCTTTCATGGTCTAACATCACTATCTCATTCCCTATGGTAAATCTAATTGTGCTCTAATCCTTGTGCCTAAAATTGGAAGGACTTTTCTAAAAAGAAATGAAATGTTAAGCCCTTGCGCCAATTTGGAAGGATAAGTTGTTTATGAAGCCAATTAGTGTAAGGACTATTGTTGGGCTCAGAGTACCGGTTGACACAACAAGCCCAACCTTGCTTAAGTGGTTTAAAAATATGGCATGATCCATGATAGCGCCCCATTCAATCAATAAATATAGCACTGAAATTCTCATATAAAGTGCAAGAGAAACATGTGTTCATCAAGCTTGGTGAGCAATAAAGAGATAAGGTACACATCTAAATAGGTATGGACAAACCAGTGACGACACCAAAGGGATTTTGGAAAGTGGGAAGCAGGTAAAGGAAGGCCAATAAACCTCATAATACTACCATTGGGGAATGCCTGTCAAAATCATATCAGCAAGTAGAAGCTTTTTGTGTATATCCCCTCTGAAGCAGTAATGTTTAAGTGGAACCCATGCTTGTCCATCTATATAGTTTTCATTTTAAGTTTATTTTAACACCTTGATACTCTATTGATCTGAAGGTTATTTGGAAAGAGAGATAACTAGTTCACCCAACGGTTCGCCATTTGTTTCAGCCACAACTACCACCCTATTGAAACATGCTCTTACAACAGGTTTTCAATGGGTCCCCTAGAAGTTTGATTTTTCATCTTTCAGAATGATCTATTTTATCTCATGAATGCTAACTCCTTATCGAGTCAAATTTTCAAGCGTTGATGGTCCTCTGTTGCATGGGTCATTCATGACACAACCTGTCCATTTATTCTCTCCCTTCATCAGGATCTCTCAATCTTCATGAACATGCATGCCACATTGGTGCCCGCACAAACCATCACCCTACCCTTGTTAAAATAGTTTGTTGGTTTAACCTGCAAAACCCCATCGCGTCATTATTTCCATTACAACGACTTATAGCGGAAATCCTTCACAAAGCATGCTTAAACCCTTTTCAGGGCCTATCACAATTACACAAGGCATTCATGGCTTCTGAACCCGATGTGTTTTACTAACTCGAATGTATACTTTTCAGGTCTAGAGCCCCATCTCAAATCGCTATCATCCCAAACCCAAAGCTATATAGAAAGGGTGCATAAATATCTCGGACCTGCCGAAGATTATATACCTACGCATATTGATTTTCAAATCCGCCCCAATGGCCATACACGGTTTTTCCATATATTCATGTGTTTGTGATGAAACATTAAAGTCAAGGTTTTCCAAAGGGAATGGTAACATAGCAGACCTAAAGGAATTTATGAACCTTAACATATATATGTTTTTGATGCAAGATCATCAAGGCCAATTTTCATTTTAATGATGTAAATAAAGGGGGTGTGACATTTTTATTATTTTATTGTTAGATAAATTATATAAGTGAGGATTTTGTAACTATTCTTGTATTAATTAAAAGGATATGAGAGAAATAGATTAGGAGCCAAATTTGGGATTAGGAATACTATGTATGGGACTTTGTTGAGTCCACACCTAAAATATAGATGTAGTTGAGGATTGGGTGGAGAGACTTTTGGAGTGAATTAAATGCATTATTTGTGTATAAATATGAGTGGTTTTTGTGAGGAAAAGAGACTTGAATAGTGAGAGTGATTGAGAGTAGGTTTTGAACAGCCAAGGCTGTAAGCCTTTGGCAAATTGTAAGGGCCATGAACGTTGAATACTTGGCAGGAAGAAAAGGTTGTAAGTATTTTAATTGTTAATGTGGAAGTGTTCTCAGAATTTTGTGTTTAATTCATTGAGTAATGTGTATTTCTGTATATCGACTTCAAATTCGTCAAGGCGCACTCACTTTGGTGAAATCAAATTAAACTGTTGTGATGAGGTACGAGAATTTGGACTGGTAATGATGGATCGACTTAGTAATGGTATGGGATGCAAATGTATGGTACATTGACTGAAAAGAATAGCATTGAAGGGTTGTGTTTGACATGTGAGATGGAATGTTTTTTTTTAACTGTTTTGAAACAGGAACAACGTTCAAGTTAGAACGTAAGGCATTGGGTGAATCGATGTGTGCAAGTGGAGGAGATTCAATAGTCAATACTTACAAAACCGGTTCAGAATCATTAAGAGTTTCAATAGGGTTAGTTAAATTGGTTTTTTTTTTTATGGAGACAATGCTTAAATTATAATTGTGAAATTGGTAAATCGATCACCATGAATCGATTTCATGAAAGAGGAATTCCTGTATATGGAATTGGTCAAACACTGGTTGACAAAGGATGTTGTTCCTTTGAAATTGTATATGCCATGTAAAGGTTTCTGTCTTGAACGCCTTTAACCGCATCTGAAAGTTCTAAACGTTGTCATTCGAATGTATGATCTGCAAAATTCTGGGAGGTACAGAGTTCGAAGAGCAGGAAGTGTAACCGTCGATGATGAAATATTGTGTTTCAGCACCTCTGCAAGTTGATGGAATCATGGTGGTGTAATTTAAAGGTGAAGAAGAAATATAATTACGCGCTGCAGTTGATACATGACACATCAGTATGAATATGCTTTGAAATCCATTTATTGAGGTCAATTGAGATCGATTAAATCGATCCATATCTGCTGGGTATAACAAGAGAGAATATGTACCTGTGTTAAATCAAATGCCTTAATCCACTCTTTGATTATGATTTTCATACTTTTAACTCTCTGTGAAAGGTTCGATGAAGCTTGGTCTTTATTGAGGGGTGTAAATGCTTCACAACATCTAATTGCTGCGTATAAACTATGCAAAGAGACTCTGTCTATTTTAATCAATACAAATTGATGCAATCCATACATTTGTTTGAATCAATATCTGAAAATCGATTCAGATCTTCAAGGCATAGGTTCGAATTGTGAGTGGAGCTCAATTCAAAATTGAATTCAATAGAATCTGATTGAACGTGATCAGTACAAGAATGTATGGTTGTAGGTGGTAGTGTTACATTGATAATTGGAGCTTTCAATGGTAAAAACGAATGGTATTGGTTTTTTTCGAATAGTTGATTTAAAATCCTAAGATGAGTATTTCATAGATTTTATAATCATTGTTAAGTGATAAAGCTCCAGCATGAGATTTTAAATTTTGGACTGGCTGGTTTTGATAGCTTCTTCAATGGGAATGTTGAAATTTCCTAGCTTGAGTGTTATTTGAGGTAGTCATTGAAGATGCATTTTGTATATGCATAGTTTATGAAGATTCTGGGTTTTCAGGGGTAGCCCTGCATCATTTTTCATATCAGAGCTGGGCTTTGTTGAAATTGAAAAGGTGTTTGTTTTCTGAATGAAGACAGAAGGTTTTGCTGAAAACTAAAGTGTGTTTCTTTGAATGTATGATAAATGATTGAAAGGAAGATCAGATTTTTAAATTTGATATGAAAACTACACAAATGCAGTAAAGAGGATGGAAGAAGTGAATGGAGACAAGATCGTGAAAGATCTTAAAGGTGAGACGATTTTCTGATTTGAAATTTATGATTGAAGTTTATGGTTGTAGACAAGATGATGGCAGTGAACCTGAGATTCAGTTGAAGGCTGGATAAGGAGGACAGATGCAATGTCCTGAAGAGGAAGTGAGTTGAAGAGATAGCCTAGAGAGAGCAGAGGAGTGCTCAAGAGGTTCCAGAGGCAGTGAACCAATACTTACCAAAACACTGATTGAGGAGAGCTTGGTGAGGTAAGGGGCAACAAGAGAAGATTGCTGTCATATAGGCTACTGCAACTCATGGTGAGTGAGAAACTCATGGAGAAGATGATCATGGAGGATAAGAGAAAAGGTTCATATGAATGCCACAGAGGTGAGATGACTGATGAGGTCCGAGAAAAAGACATTGCAGTAATAAAGGTACAATTGCAGGTACTGGAAGAATGGCTGCAAGAGTAGGAAAACCAGAATAGAAAATGGATCTTTCCACTGAAGGGAAAGAGAGTGATTTGGTGACAATTGTAGGTGAAGTTGAGGAAAAGTGTGATTGCCTTATTGAAGAAAGGACTTAGAGTTCTTGAGCCAGAGTTGGAATTTGAAAATTCCATACGCAGATTTGTTCAAAAGGAAGTGTTGGAGGGAGCAGTCAAGACTGGAAAGTCTTGTAGTTCTAAAACTAATGAGTTGTGTATGTTTGCGGGTACAGTACAGGGAGATGAGCAAGCTTTAGAGATTTTCCAAGAATATTTGAATCTGAACATTGTTCAGATCGATGTTGAGATAGCAAGATCTTAGGAGGAAATGAAGACGGAGGAGTCTAATCGAAATATTGGTGAAGAAGGAGAACGACCAACTGATGATTGGTCAAGCGCTGGTGAAGGTACGGAAAATTGTGTGAAGTATTGCCAGAGGAAGTTCGAGCAGATGATAGATGTACAGTTGAGATGTATGCAACTCAGAGCAGCTGAGTTGGAAGAGGAGGTTTCCACTGATGATTTCTTGAGTTATTGGGTAGATCCAGATCAACTGGATAATGTGAACTCTTATGTTTGTATAGCTGACAATTGTGATGTGATTACAGGTGTTGAGGAGGATGCGGAATCTTGTGAAGCTGTCACAAGCATGGAAAAGAATCTTTTAGGAGATAAGTACTTTGAAGAAGGAAGCAGTGATGCTTTTGCTATTACAACACAGGAAGTTCTTGTGAATAAAGAAAAGGATCAGCTTGAGGAGCTGATATATGAACCAATAGTTGAGACTGTTGAAACTTGTAGTTTTCAAACTGACAAGTTGTGTATGAATGCAAGGATGATACATGATGATGATAAATTTGTTATAAATGTTGATAATGACAAATTGTTTTTATTAAGTGATTGACAGATAACTAAGTTTATTGCAAGAGTTGGGAATCAAAATTATGTTCTGATAACAGATGATGAGATGGTGACAACAGAGAGCTTGGCTTGTGAAAGTATTTAAGATTGCACAAAAATTTTCTCAAAAGAGATGATAGGTTTATGGCATGAGCTAAGTGTTCTAGAGTAGAGACTAGAAGTACAGAAGATAAGTGTTCAGAATATAAAGACAGAGATGAATGAAAATAAAGAGGTTCATTTTTATGAAGCAGAACACAGAGGCATTCTCGGAGAAGATGATGTTGAGGAGAGACTTAGTGATCGTCTCAAGAATGTTTGGGATCAGCATACTGAAATGCTGGCAATGGGAAGTAAGGCATTGAGGCCTTATGATTTTTATCTTAACAAGTGTTTTGTGAATGCAGGTATTGGTACTGAAGAAAATTTGACTCAGTTGAGTAGTCAAATGAAGGGAGACGAAGTTTTCTATTCCAGAAGACAAGAGGGCATGGACGATCGGGTGAAAGTCAGAACAGAAACAAGCATAGAAGCAAGAAGTCAGCAAGTGACAGTACAGATAGAGAGAGTAAAAACTGAGCAAGCCATCTTAGCTCAACAGACAGCAAGAAATCAACAGCCGGAACATTTATTGGACCAAGAGATTGAAAGCATCAGAAGACTGATGATTAAAGTGTCCCGGAAGAGGCCAGCAGTAGTAAAACAAAGGAGAAGCAGCAAAAGAAATACAACATAAGATTGTGAAAGCCTAGTGAGTGGGGTGATGCAGCATAAAGTGGGAAAACCTAGAGAAGAACAACAAAGAGAAGCATCGACAAGTGGAAAGTTGTAGCACAAAATATGGGATCCAGGCATACACAGATCCAAACACATGATCAAGCGATCATGTTAAATTTCAACCTTTGGAGTCTGATGCAGGAGCATCAAGGCCAATTTTAATTTTAATGATGTAAATAAAGGGGGTGTGACATTTTTATTATTTTATTGTTAGATAAATTATATAAGTGAGGATTTTGTAAATATTCTTGTATTAATTAAAATGGTATGAGAGAAATAGATTAGGAGCCAAATTTCGGATTAGGAATACTATCTATGGGACTTTGTTGAGTCCACACCTAAAATATAGATGTAGTTGAGGATTGGGTGGAGAGACTTTTGGAGTGAATTAAATGCATTATTTGTGTATAAATATGAGTGGTTTTTGTGAGGAAAAGAGACTTGAATAGTGAGAGTGGTTGAGAGTAGGTTTTGAACAGCCAAGGCTGTAAGCCTCTGGCAAATTGTAAGGGCCATGAACATTGAATACTTGGCAAGAAGAAAAGGTTGTAAGTATTTTCATTGTTAATGTGGAAGTTTTTTCAGAATTTTGTGTTTAATTCATTGATTAATGTGTATTTTTGTATATCGACTTCGAATTCGTCAAGGCGCACTCACTTTGGTGAAATAAAATTAAACTGTTGTGATGAGGTACCAGAATTTGGACTGGTAATGATGGATCGACTTAGTAATGGTATGGGATGAAAATGTATGGTACGTTGACCGAAATGAATAGCATCAAATAGTTGTGTTCCACATGTGAGATGGAATGTTTTTTTTTAACTGTTTTGAAACAGGAACAACGTTCAAATTAGAACGTAAGGCATTGGTGAATCGATGCATGAAAGCGGAGGAGATTCAATTGTCAATATTTACAAAACCGGTTCAGAATCATTGAGAGTTTCAATAGGGTTAGTGAAATTGGTTTTTTTTTCTTTTTTATGGAGACAACGCTTAAATTATAATTGTGAAATTGGTAAATCGATCACCATGAATCGATTTCATGAAAGAAGAATTCCTGTATATGGAATTCGTCAAACACTGGTTGACAGAGGATTTTGTTCCTTTGAAATTATATATGCTATGTAAAGGTTTCTGCCTTGAATGCCTTTAACCACATCTGAAAGTTCTGAACGTTTTCATTTGAATGTATGATCTGCAAAATTCTGGGAGGTACAGAGTTCGAAGAGCAGGAAGTGTAATTGCCGATGATGAAATATTGTGTTTCAGCGCCTCTGCAAGTTGATGGAATCATGGTGGTGTAATTTAAAGGTGAAGAAGAAATATAATTACGCGTTGCGGTTGATACATGACAGGTCAGTATGAATATGCGTTGAAATCCATTTATTGAGGTCAATTGAGATCGATTAAATCGATCCATATATGTTGGGTATAACAACAGAGAATATGTACCTGTGTTAAATCAAATGCCTTAATCCACTCTTTGATTATGATTTTCATACTTTTAACTCTCTGTGAAAGGTTTGATGAAGCCTGGTCTTTATTGAGGGGCATAAGTGCTTCACAACATCTAATTGCTGCATATAAATTGTGCAAGGAGACTCTGTCTATTTTAATCAATACAAATTGATGCAATCCATACATTCGTTTGAATCAATATCTGAAAATCGATTCAGATCTTCAAGGCAGAGGTTTGAATTATGAGCAGAGTTCAATTCAAAATTGAATTCAACAGAATATGATTGAACGTGATCAGTACAAGAATATATGGCTGTAGGTGGTGGTATTATATTGATAATTGGAGCTTTCAATGGTAAAAATGAATGGTATTGGTTTTTTTCGAATAGTTGATTTAAAATCCTAAGATGAATATTTCATGGATTTTATAATCATTGTTAAGTGATAAAGCTCTAGCATGAGATTTTAAATTTTGGGCTGACTGGTTTTGATAGCCATGAGTTAAAAGATAGCTTCTTCAATGGGAATGTTGAAATTGCCTAGCTTGAGTGTTATTTGAGGCAGTCATTGAAGATGCATTTTGTATATGCATAGTTTATGAAGATTCTGGGTTTGCAGGGGTAGCCCTGCGTCAGTTTTTTGGGTCCGCCTCCTGTATCGCATACTGCAATCGGTGTGGTCCTAGGGCTTATATATATGTGGCACTCCCCTATCGTCCAGACCCGATGGTTTACTAACCACAGTATATATATGTTTTGGGTCTAGTATCTATCACCTATCACTATCAGTGGGATCCGGTATATACATATATAGTGCACCATAAACTCCCAGACCCATCGATGATTACAAAGTCGAGCATATAAATTTTCAAGTCCGCAATTTGGATTTGAATGTTTGTTTTGTGACAGTTTTCAGTGCGAACTGAGTTTGGCTTGCTAGGCTTAATCTATGCATAATGCTAAAAACCAGTGGCTGATTCTTTTGCATTTGATGTGATAAATGTTCAATAGAGGCGATACTCATGTTTTAAAGAATTTTGTTGTATATTTATAGGCGTGACTGGTGTCTCCTATTTATGTAGTCCAGGAGTAACGAATGCACAAGCGGATTCGGAAAACCCTTATATGCAGAGGTTTTCTGTAGAAAGAGCCAACCTTTGACATTTTCAATGGGTTTCCAGGAATTGCTTGTGTGTTCTAAAAATGAAACCACTCGAGATCGCATCATGAACAGGACACACAGTCATCCTCTCTAATCAATAACCATTAAGGGCCCAGCAAATGAAGCACCCTAATGACAAGAAACACCCTTTACGTGTCAATAGTGACATTGACTATTTTCACCTGTTTCTTCTGATTGGCATAATGAAGGAAGCATAGGAAAGGTGAAGAGGAAGGGAATACAGAGAGTGAGAGGCTTTGAGCATAAATATTACCTCCGAAAGAGGAGAGGGGGCTTTTGATTTTCGAGAAGAATAGTGTTGCTTTATTATGAATGTTGAGGACTATTTTTTAGGGATGAACGAGCCATTAGTTTTAGACTCATTGTATTGTTTTGGATCAGAGTGTTGTTACTAGCATGAATGTAAATGTGATTTATGTTTATGCTATTGATGAGTTACAGTTCACTATTATTCTTGTTAAATTGAATGTGATTTATTTTCATGGTTAACCTATGAGTGGTCTCTGATTTGAAACTAAATTAAACATCAGTTGCAATTTTAATTCCTTAGAGGAATGTGGATTCCTATATGAGTGATTAGATTTTAATTTCACTTTAATACTCTTGTCTATCTATGAGTTCAGTGATTGATTCATTTGGACTTGAATCTATGCATGATGTTTAACCTTCTTTATCACACTCCTGCGGAACATATATATGATGTTTAAACCTCTGTATCATTCTCTTGCATGATAGATTAGATTAGCTAGGACTATATTAGAGTAAATAGAAGTAGTATAGATAGGATTTAACACATAGAGGTTAGTTGTTATATTTTTTTGATTTAATGAAATTCTTCCTCTCAGAAGTAATCTTTCGACAGGTTCAAGCGGTTTACGGGGTCCTTTAAAACCCATCGGATCTAGGCAATCCAGACGAAAGAAGTTCTATTTGGGGCTTATGATGGGGTTAGTTCCCATTGTTGGAATAGTGCACATTGGCCATGTCAACAGGATGATGGTAACATGACCAAGAAATTTGAACAAATTCTAGTGCATGGTTTCCAAGAAATCAACCTCCATCACCTTCAGCCATTTTTAGTTTTTGTCGAGATCCGTGCATCCACTGACCAAATTTTTTTTATGGAGAGGTGCATAATGATTATGGTAACATTTGAAATTTTTAGGTAAACCCATTCTATTATGTGGGAGATATGGACAAAACAAGTTAGCTACAAAAGGTTGTCCTGTAAACCTACAGGATTCCCTGAAAACCTATAGGATCCTACATGAGATTCTGCAGGATACATAACAACACCTACATGATTAGTAGTTAGAAGTTTTAAAAGAGAGAAATACAGGTTAGCTTCATGAGAAATTGAAAAGGAGGTAGGAGATGAACTCTCGTACATTTTTCCAAGTGAAAAGAATATAGAAAATCCTTCTATTGTGTTGAAAAAAATTGCATTCTAGGGCAATTTTATACACAAAATTTTCATCAAAAATTCCTCATCCATTAAATTTGATAAGAAGACATATACAACCCTCCACATCCATCATAAAAACATGATAGGGGGATTTAACAAGAGGGAGCTCACCAGCACAGTGAGAATTCATCATCATCAACGTCACCATCTAGTACCTGCACATCAAGGAACAACATTAGAGAAAAAAAAGAAAAAACACATGCAACAAATACAAGCAAGGATTTCACTCTCCAACAAACAACATCTACAGGAAGGCCATCAGGTAGGTATAGGTATGCAATATTCTTGACCTCTTCTCTTGAGCATATTATAGTTAGAAATTTTTTGTCAATCAATGAGAGATGAGGTTTTATAAGCTAAGGATGGGTCAGTAGTCTCAGCCACCTTGAACTAGTTAATTACAACTCACTCCTTCACTAATGTAATGATGAAAATTTAAATTATGAAGAGTGATGATTTCAAGGAATGAGGACAACAGTTAAAATAAGAAATTTTTGCAAAGGCTAAGTCACCACAGCACTCCAATCCTTCCATCCACTTCATATTCACTATCTATTTATCATTCATCCATCCAATCTCATTCTTTAAAGAAGAACAAACATATCATCCTCTCAATTTTCACAAACCTACACTACTCCCTTTGAGCCCTAGCATCATCATCCAATCCCTCTTCGTCATCTCTCATCACGCTCATACACTTAGAACACACTGAAAGATGAGGAATGACTACTACAGGAAGGCAGAATATTGCTACAAGAAGGAAGAAATGAACAAATTATGTTAAACCCCAAGATGGGAGAGCTTAAGAGAGGCCTAATCAAAACAACAAACTCCAAGGCCATGAGGCAATCATCTAGGCCACAAAAGAGAAGAAGAAGGCAACAGAAGGAAATGAGGCATTCACCATCAAAACAAAACTAAACCTGCAGTGATGAAAATATGTTTTCCAAGAGGTCTCCAATATCTTTCTAACTTTTTTCCAAGGCCTAAAAATGGGAAAAGGGCATGGGAGTCAAGTTGAGGGCCTATCCTAGGCTTAGAATATAATTTATGCTCAACAAGGGTTTCGTGTAGTTTTGACAGGAATTACTACAAGATGTCCTAGTTCTCATCTAAATGCATTTTGAAGGTGTTAGAGGTGTCCAAATGGAAGAAGAATGTAGAAAAAGGTTGATAATGGTGTGGAAGACATTGCCAAAATTAAAAATATTCAAGAACCCATCTTGAATAAGGGGAAGAAAGCAAGCTAATGGTCTTAAGAAACAATGATTTTTCTTTGCACAAATATGTTTTTGGGCTTGTCCTTGCAGAACTTACAACCAAGATCGTTAATGCAGAAGAGAGAGGCCATGAGGGCCATGAATGAGGCACAATGAGGTCACTAAGTTGCTCATAGGATTAGCAACACTTTCAGCAGGGGGTATAATGGGCCTCTAACTTAGACATACATTGAGGTCCATGCCTCTAAATTAAACATAAATTAAGGCCTATGACCATCCTTCAGCACATTAAACCTCTCTTTCTACATTAGATAATGTATTTTTAACTTTAATATATTTAGTAGGAAGGTTTATGAATAATTGGATATTTGTGCTTAATATTATTTATTTTTGTGGAATATTATGACCATATTGGGCACACTATGAAGATTTGGAGGAGGAGATACTTTAGGGACTTGTTCCTCACTACTGGAGCATCAAAAATAAATAATAAATCAACAATATATTATGGAATTATGACACAAATTGTGGAACTCCAATGATTGAGAAAATTTAGGAATGTGTTCCATGCCATTTAATGTAGATTCCTAGTACTGTGGACCAGATCCACTAATCAAGGGATTTTGGTGGGGAAAGCTTCCTCCTTTCACGAGGAGATTCCTACTCATTTTTTATAAGTACCAAGTCAAATTTTCCTATGGGGATAGATTTTAATTAGTCTTATTATGGAGAGAAATTGTATTTATGTAGCTCCATCGTATTTTCTTGTCGGGATGTAATTGTATTGATGAAATAATGAAGATTGGTGTCATGTTTAGCTTCTAAATCTTGTTCTCCTCCACAGGTATCTAAGTTTCCTTGGGTTTCACCATCCGAGGAGCCTTAGAGCCCATTTGTATCATTTTATTTCCTTCTTTTCACTTCTTATTCACATGCATCTCTTGTTTTTACTTCCTTCTACTTCTACATTTAGTATTAATGATTTCTTGTTGTAGGATTGAGTTAAGTGGTTCATGTAAGTTATTTTTCAAGATCAAAAGCATCATTTTAACCTTGGAAAATATTTTTAATTTCATAGTAATAATTGAGCTATTTGGATTAGTCTTCTTATTCCCAAATCAAGATTTCTAGAACTCCTTTGTGGCAAAGAACAATAAATGTCTGCTATTCTTTAGAGCATGATAACAAGCTTCAATCAAGTTTGTTCCACTTACATTAGATCACAAAAAAAATCTATTTCATTGCAAAAATTACCCCATTTAATTTTCACTTTGTTAGGATAGCCATTTTTTAGATTTACTAGCTCACTAGTTCTCGAATTTCTACATTTTCAACTAGTAAAGTTTTTCTCTTTTTTAGGATGGGTTAAGAGAGGTATTTTTGAGTGATTCCACTTGGAATGGGTACCTAAGACATCCTAGTTAATAATAAATTTTGTACCATACAATTTTGATTTTATTTTCTTGGTCATTCTATGAATTATAATTTCGTATAGTAAATATGTAACATCGTGTAGTAAATTATGGGATTCTGTAGGAAATCACTATTGGATCATATAGGAAAGCCTATTTTGAGCTCAAATTGAGAAAATTCATCATTGAAGTTGGGATTAGGCCTCTACTTGACTTCCATTCCATCAAGCCCATTTTAACCCTCTTGCTCCACACTTGTCTCCCTACCAAAGATCAAGGAAAGATTACCATTTGCATTCATAAAGAAAAAAGATTTAAAAAATAAGTTCTTTTATATTTACACATGCACACAGTAGTTAGTACTCTACATATCAGATTTCATGTTCAGTTAGTTTAAATCATTCCCAAAAACGCATCGTTTCCCCTCCAAAGATAATTTCTCCAGACGGAGAACGCATAAGGTATTTACCTAAACCAGTGGGATCCTTGGGAAGACCCCACACTAGCTCCAAGACGTTGGTCACATGTGATAAATAGCATTAGTCTAGGCTTCTTTTACATTTATTTCATGATATTTATGCAATTTGAATAGGTTTCTTTCATTGTACTTTCTTTCTTGCAATAGGTTAAGATTTAATTTCGAACATTTCATTTTCTGCAATTAGTTTAGGATTTGAATTTAGTACATGCACTCCATTACATCATGACAGCAAAGGTATGACACATTGTATGTTGCACATATAGTGCTAATACCTCTTATGTTTATACGATCCCCGGTTGATAATTAAAGTTGGTAGCCTTTGGAGTTGTAGCATTCTTGTTGCAATACCGAGGCTCATCACCAACCTCAGTTTGACTTATGGAATTGGAAATAAGAATCATAAGGGATACTATAGGAAAAAACTCTAGAACTTGGACAGCCAAAATTACATCAACACAACCGTTTCAATATTGAGATCCTAAAATCAAGAAAAATATGTGTATTATTTTTTTAATTGCATAACTTTTGTTTGAAAAAATAGTGTGAAGTGATTCCAAGGGAGTATTGAAGCAGAGATATCAATATTTGGTTGTAAAATACCTCCAAAAAAAATAATTCTACACCCATTAAGTCCTCTGAAAGCTATAATATGATGCATGAAGACGAATAATTGCAACATGTTATATTAAAATTATGGGACCAATTGAAACAAATTTCTCTCTCATAAAGAACATACAAATATGAACTAAAATGAGACATGAATGGATTAAAAGAGGACATCGATAGTTTAAAAGAAAAAATAAAAGGTGACATGGATGGTTTAAAAGTAGAAATAAAAGATGACATGAATTGTTTAAAAGAAGACATGGAAGGTTTGAATGGAGGTTTGACAAAGTTGCTACAAGAAATGTTTCCTAATGATGGAAAGGTATTCCATGAAAATTATTATGATAACAAAAGGAATGTTAATCATGATTTTAGAGACTCTAATTTTGGGTTGAATACCAACCACATTCGAAAGTAAGGATCCGCTAACATTAATACTACATGTGGAACAATATTTTGATCTACATAATGCGAAACACTCACAAAAGATATGCATTGCATCTTTATATTTAGAAGTTAATTAGTTTCTATCATATCAATGACTTTGTTCTTATAAACCGCTTGGCAATTTATGATTTGTTTTGGAGGAAATGATAACACATTATGAGGATACAAAGAGAAACGTCTCCTTTAGCCAACTTATAAATCTCAAATGAAAGGGTTCAATGGTAGAGCACATTGAGGACTTCCAAAAATTGAATATTAGGGTAATTGATATTCTAGAGGAGCATAGTATTGATGGCTATAAAGGTAATTTAAAAGATATAATTCAACATGAGGTTTTCCTTTGGGAACCTAATTCATTGGAGATGACATTCAGGGTGGAAAGAAAACTTAAAGAAAAATTATGCCAACAAGGAAGTCTACCAATCACAATTATAAAATGGAAGTGTTGTTGCGCTTATCCTCCTACAACTTCCAAGATTGAAACCAAAAAACTAAAGGTAAAAAGATAAAAATGGAGTTGGTATAGTTGTTAAATAAAATAAGCTAAAGGTTGTAAGTGTGCCGAGAAGAAATTATTTTACATAGATTGTGAAGAGGATGAAGAAAAGTAACAAGAAACATCAAAAGAAGAGGATATACACCAAGAATTAACCCTCGAAAATGAAGAAATGAATCCGGCCATATCTTGTAATGCATTTGTAGGAATTAACACTCCTTAATCTCTCAAGGTAGAAGGAAACATCAAGAAGAAAAAAGTAATAGTGTTGATTGATTCAGTTAGTACCCATAATTTTATTGATTTTAAAATAGCCAAGGAATTGAATTATTTTCTTTATCCAGCATCAAAGTGTTAAGTGATGGTTGCAAATGGTGGAAAAATAATTTGATCTAGAAAGTGCCAAAATATGAGGCTAACCATGGGTTAATATGTATTAAATGGTTCAATGATTTCCATTCCAGTGGGTGGCACTAATGTTATACTAGGAGTCCAATGGTTACAATCTTTGGGGATGATAACTTTTAATTTTCAAGTACTCTTCTTGAAATTTTTATAGGAAGGAAAAGAAATTGAATTAAGGGTATAGTAGGGAAACCAGGGAAGATAATAAACTCTAATGGAATGAAAATTGTCTTGAAGAAATAACAACAAGGCATAATTGCATAATTATTCTCACAAGAGGTTACCACACCAAAATCATCCATTTCTCAAGATCTGCAAAAGGTATTGGTCAATCATACCAAGGTATTTGAGACTCCCAAAGGCCTAAAACCTATTTTTTATTATGAGAATTATATTCAATTGATTCTACGAAGTGTTCCTCCAAATGCCAGGCCTTACAGATATCCCTATGCCCAAAAGAGTCAAATTGAATGCATGGTTACAAAAATGGTAGAGGCTCGTATAATTAAACCTAGCTAAATTTCTTCCTTTTCTCGAGTAGTAGTAGAAGGATAGATCATGGCATATGCATAGGGATTATAGGAAGCACAAAAACCATACTATTAAAGATAAATTTCCGATTCCTATAATTGATGAATTATTGGATGAATTAAATGGAGAAATTTACTTCAACAAGTTGGATGTTTGTTCAAGGTATCATAAAATTAGAACGAAGACTAAAGAAATTTTGAAAACAACATTCAGAACTTATGAAGGTCATTATGAATTTTTGGTCATGGCTTTTGGCCTCACTAATTCACCTTGCACATTTCAAGGTTTGATGAATTCCATTTTCAATCCCTTCCCTAGAAAATGTATGTCAGTATATTCTGATGATATTCTAATCTACAACAAGTCCTAGAAGGATCATGTTCAACATGTTGACATGACACTCAAACTATTGGAAGGGAAACAACTATATGCAAAAAAATCCAAATTTCTTTTGAAGTACAAGAGATAGAATATTTGGGTCACACTGTATCTCATGAGGTTGTTAGGGAAGACCCTAACAAAATTAAAGCTATTAAGGAATGGAAAACCCCTACAACTCTAAAGCTTCTTTGAGGCTTTGTCAAGTTGACAACGTATTATCACAAATTTGTTAAGAATTATGTGAGAATAACAGTGCCTCTAACAACATTAATGAACAGAGAGGAATTTTCTTGGAATCTAGAAGGAGCTAAGGCCTTTGAAAATCTTAAAGGGTTAATGTACCAAGCACCAATCGTAGCTACACTAGACTTACAAAAACATTTATTATGGAATTTGATGCCTCAGGAAATAGAATTGATGTTGTTTTAGTCCAAGAAGGAAGACCCGTTTCTTTTGAAATTCTTCCAATCGAGGAAAAGTATTTACACACACCTATTTATGAGAAGGAAATGTTGGCTATATTCCATGCACTAAAGAAATGGTAACCTTACCTAATGGGAAGCCACTTCAAGGTAAAATATATCATAATAGTCTTAAATAAGATAAAATATGGGAGTATCCCACTCGGACAGCTCATCATGTAAGGAAGACCAAGGCAGATTATCAAGTGGCACAACTTATTTGCATCGGGATAAAGGCATTGGGGGCGAATAAAAGCACTTAGGCATAGGTTATATGTGGTAGTTATGAATGAGAGTGTAGACTTGAGGTGAAAGTAGTCGAGGGATAATACACAACTATAGGTTTAGTTTCTATGCAACAATAAATACCGTGAGTGTAGATATTTTGTGTTATAAGAGAAACCCATAATGTATTTTACAATTTTATAATTTCTTCTAGTATCTTTGTCACATATTGATCAAAATATCTATTTGTGTATAAAAACATTCATCTGCATTTCTCATTTTCATTGTATAATTTCTAGCATATAAAGTTCAGTGAATAATATAAAATTTCCTATTATGATTCTCTAATGCTTCCTTCTATTTGAAGGAAAGTATTTATCATCTGAAATTTTCCTTTCCATGTTTATTATGAATAACATATGTATGTTTTCTATATGTAATCATCATTTATATATGCATATGTGAATATGATGGCAGAGAGCCCTTGATTACTTTTTTTTTTTGTAAATTTTTTATGAACATATTTTGACAAATTTGTGTATATATCTTTCAGGTTAAGTGTTATTTCCCTATGTGGCATATGTACAACCATATAACGAACTCTTTTATATCTTTCTCCATAACAGGAAGTGATTGAACACCCTACGTGGTGATGAAAGGTCAAAGTAGAAAAGTTTTTGGTAAACTATAAATTTTGACAGAGCCCTTAGTGGCAAGAAGATTACAACATGTGCTAATACAATCTACAACATTAAATTTTTCAAAATTAATGAAAGATTACAATTTTTTTAGTGGAAAAAATGTGTATCTAAGTATGTGTATATCGAAGATTTCCCTACTTGAAAACCAAATACTTAATCTGTCTTTGTAATTTGTCTTTACATGTAATGCAAATAATTCTTACATATATATATATATATATATATATATATATATATATATATATATATATATATATATATATATATAATTTCTCTAAATTGCAAGAGATAACTCACTCGAAATTCAATAATAAATTCCACAAGTCTATGAGTACTTAAATATTCTTTGGACAACTCATACAAGTTATTTATTTTGGTATCTCATACAATTATCACGGTTTTATTTACAACTAAAAACTTTCCTTCATAGAAAAATGTAGCAATATTTTCTCCGATAGCAATCTTTTCTCTTATTACAACAATAGCATAATCTAAGGCATATTTCTCAATATCAAATGGTTTTTTCAAGTCTGGCAAGGTGAGGACTAGTGCAAAGCAAACACAGTGCTTCAGTTAAATAAATTCCTTTGGTTTTTCCCTGCACCAAGAAAAAATTACTTTTTACTTTCCCTAGGTAACTTGAATCAAGGGCCATTTAATATGAGAGAACCCCAACATGAATCTCCTATAGAAATTAGCAAGGCCCAACAAGCTATTAAGCATTGATATAGTCGTCAAGGTTGGCCAATCCCGAATGACTTGGATTGTATCTAGATCCACATGCACACATTTCTCATCAATTTTGTAGCTGAGATATTGGACCTGGTCAATGCTAAAGGAGAACTTCTCCAGGTTGGCACATAACTTGTGTTGTCATAGGGTTTGAAGGGCTTTCCAAATATGATGCAACTATAAAACCATAAACCATAAACAAGTTGTTCAAAGGCCATAATATTTCATCCATTAACCTCATAAAAGTTTCAAGGGAATTTTTCAACCTAAAGGGCATGAACAACCACTCAAAATGTCCCTCCTTGGATTTGAAGGTGGTCTTCTACACATTTTTGTGCTCTATTGGAACTTGGTGATAACCAAACATCAAATCAATCTTATTGAAGTACTTGTCACCCTTTAGTTGGTTAAGAAGATCATTAATCCATGGGATCAGATACTTGTTCTTGACAATGATTTTATTCAGTTCTCCATAATTAATGCAGAGTTTCCAAGTTCCATCGGTCTTATGTACGAGTACAATTGGCCTCCGATAACGTGAGGAGGTTGGATAGATGTGCCCTTTCTATAGTAGCTCATATATATGTGATTTTATTTCCTCATTTTCCAAAAGGGAGCGGTGGTATATTGGCCCATTGGGTAAAGGATATCTGAGAGTCATATTGATCAAGTGCTTGACCTAATAGTGCAAGGGTATTGTTTTGTGTGAGGAGAATGTCCCTGTATTCTTCCACAACCTTATCAACTTACTTTTGTTGCATGGAGGGAACCTTTCGAGTGGCCATGATATTCCCATTACTTTGAGAACAAATAAAAAAGAAAAAAAATTCTCATTCTCAGAGATGCAGAGATCAAAGACATGGTGGTAGGCAGGGCTACCTCTCCTACCTTGTATAGTTTCCTTCCCAAATTAATAATCACAATGAAAGGAATAGAATCATATACAACATATCACTTCCACATGTATGGTTGGAATAATAAAGCATCAAAAACTTCAAGAGGAGTGACACCACATAAAACCTCATCAATGAAGGGCTTGATGTTGGAGGGAAGGTAATGCTGCTTCTTGACATAGATATCTCATCCTTGGTGGAGAAACCTAATGGGATATGGTTGTGAGTATGGTGTGGTAATTATGTCCAATCTCTTAATGACCTCTAATGAGATGAGTTTCTTTTTTATCACATTATCAACAATGAACTATAATGGAGAACCCTTCATCCACATATGTGAGTGAAAGATATGATCACCCTTCTTTGGAAATTTGGGCTCAATATTTTGGACCTCGGTGGTCGAAATAATAGTAGTCTAGGGTTTGCATTAATAATATGCTTTCCCTTTTCATTCCCCTTATTGGGTTTTGGCTCAGATTCGAAGCATGCATCATATTCCAAATATTTTTGTTCAACCACTAGTGACTGCTTGGGACAACATTCATTTGTGTTGTGGGTGGGGCCCTTGTGAAACTCACACCATTTTCTTGTGTCCTACGTAGTCTTTTCAGTTCCATTCTTTGTTGGTGGCTTTCATGGGTTGTCTTGGGTCATTCCACCTTGGCCCTATCCCTACAGTTTTGGGATGTTCTTGCCTTGCTTTGGATTCGTAGATCCAAAGTCTCTCTTCTTTTGTTTAAATTTTTATTCGATCTTGGCAGCACATTGATACGATACACCAAGTAAGAAAATGTCCAAGAACTTCATTTCTTCCTGAATATATTTATTAAAACAACTACAATATTTGAGTTCCATATGCCTCTCAGAGTCTTTGATACCCATATTTGTGTGTAGAGTATGAAAAGTATTCATCAACCCATGCACATCTTGATCCCTTTATTTGTGTAGTGTGGTCCAGTGTATGTGCTTGTATTCATATCTCCCTACATAGTAATAATGTTCCTTGGAATCATCATAGAAAGAGTTCCAAGAGGGTGCGGTTGAAAACAGATAGGGTTCCCCGTCCATTCTCTCATAGTAATTTCCCACTAGTATTTGACATGTGGGTGAGGACATTAAATAATGCAAAAGTAATATTTTCCCTATCACAGAATATATGGGCCAAAGAATAACCTTCCAATAGAATTTACCATTTATGTACAATATCTGCACCAATTTTACCTTCAAATATAGGGACATCAAATTTAACTTATACCTTGAATGGGGTGGTTCCTCCAAAGTGATTGTTACATAAACATGGATTGCCTGACGGCATTCGGCAAAGATCTAGGTAAAGTTTTCCATCATTTCATTCATCTATTATTTGAGGGCTTCTCAAGAAATAATTTGGCAGGATTTCTTTCTCACTCGTCTTTATTTTCTTCTACCATGGGAGGCCATTAGGTTTTGTGAGAGAGGTCTGAGAGGGACTTGACTAGATCAATTCCTAATTCCTTATACCCCACCTCGTTGGGAACATGGATAGAAATAAAAAGAAAGAGCATATGGCTTTGATTCCACTAATCCAAATTTATGAAGGAGAAAAATAAAATACATAATTAAACAAAAACACAAAGATATATTAATATTGAACTTCAATTAATAAATAGTGATTGCTGAAAATTATTTACAAGCTAAATGAAAATAAACAAGCTCAGGTGATTGTAGCTTATCTCTAAGAAGAGAAGTTTCAAATAAATGCCTTCTGAACTGTCTTACAATGAAGCTCAATTTCCTTTTATCATAAATAAGAGGTGTGGAACCCTAACCTTAGGAGATGAAGTGCCAACAATTATAGTCCTCGTTGGGGTAAGTTGCACCACCAACTTCTTGGGGTCATAACTTCGGTTTACAATATCTCATTGGCTATCATAATAACACATTTTGAAGATCTCCACAAGGAAAAAAAAAGAATGTATGCAAAAAATTATAAAAGAAATTTAGTTTGTCCATTTTCCCATAAATGGTCGTTTAGGACCTCAAAATAGATCTAGTAGTTTAGGACTTAAAAGACTGCCATAAATAGAAAATTATGCTAGAATTAAGGAAACTAAAAGGAAATAGTTTTGGGGGTCCAAGTGGAAAAGGCAGGTGGCCTCCAATATCCACCTATATCAATACTACTAGATAATAGAAAGAACTTCAGAGAGGTTAAATTATACCTACCTCTAGCCTTTTTGCAACAATACATTCAATTTCACTCTTCTAGGAATAAGGATATATTCAAGGTCTCATGTTTGGAGGAACAATTCATGTAATCAAGTTCATATCATGATCATGATTGTTAATAGGTGGGAGAATTTTGGGTGTCTTAAATTCCTTGGAATGGTTGTCAAGGACTCTTTGGAGAAGTAGAAAAATGGATTACTTAGATGTTTGAAAATATAGTGAACATAATTATGAAATTACTCCTTGCTGTTCCTTATTCAAACGAATTTTCATGCCATTATAGCTGATTATATTTCCATGTTTCCATGTGATAACCCTTAATTCAATTTCCTTTCCTTATTAGAAAAATTTCAAGAAACCTTCTTGAAAATTAAAAGTTATCATCCCCAAAGATTATAACCATTGGACTTCTAATAGAACGTCTACACCACGCATTGGAATGGCAATCATTGCACTACATAGATCAATATAACCATGCGGTTTCACATATGTAGATCAAAGAAATGCTCCATCTATAGTATCCATGTTACTGAACCCTTGCCATCAAATTGGCTCATATTGATATTTGGAGTATGGTTGATCTTCATACCAAAGTCAGAGTCTATAAAATAATGTTTCACATTTCTTATGCTTTCATCATGAGTTCCATGGAATATCTCATCACCATTAGGAATCCTTTCATGTAGAAACTTTGTCAAATCTTCCTTTAAACCTTCCATGTGTGCTTTTAAACCATCTAATTTTGAGTTTGTTTATACTTTTTTGTCTACTTTTAAACTGTTTGTTTCCGCTTTTATTTTTACTTCTAAACCATCTATATTAACAAGCATTTCTTCAAATTCATTTTTGGCTTCTCTTTATGAGAGTGAAAATTATTGTACTTCTTCCCATAATTTTGATGTATCATGTTGGATTTCTTCTTCTTCATGCATCATAATAGAGAATTTTGAGGGCTTAATACATGTAGCATTTTTTTGGGGGAGGAATTTTGGAACCAATTAATGATATCTATGCTTCACTATTCCCTTTGAATCACCTCTAATTGGTTTCTCAAACAAACATTATGCAAATTTAAAAATACACACCTTTTAGAGCTTCATTTTGAGCTTGTTAATAAGGTTGACCTTGAAACTATTGCATCTTTGTGATTTTAGCTTCCCAAGGTCTGAAATTCCATTATGTGCAATCTATCTATGTCTTCTTACCAACATCACAAGTTGGACCAAGATTGGATTCTTCAATATAATGTTGTGTCAAACCTCTCACAAATACCTGATTATCGATTGGCTTAGTAAAGACAATCTATACAGACTGCCATGTGTCACTATTTTAACCTTAAGCCTTGAAGCTCGTTATCTAAAAACTAAATTCCATTATTTTTATTCATTTTTTATGGAATTCAAATCTGATTATGAAGTTGAAGGTCATGACAATTTTTCCCTCAACACCTATTTCAGATGTTGAATTCTAGAGTATATAGAAATGGTAACTTCCTCGGACCATATCTTTGAAAATAAAGAGAAACAAGATCTGAGAATCTAACTAGTTGTTCATAAATATTTCAGATCCACATGGTAAAATTTCAAGGTCCGAAGCTTCACACAAAAAAAAAGTAGTGAAAATGGCATGATGACCTCTTTGAAGCACCAAAAACCTAGAAGCAAGAGATCTGATATGAAATGTTATGTATCCAGATCAATATCACATACATTAGAGGAATTCTTAGCCTAAAAGTGCCCATGAAAATTTCACGTAATTTCAATATCATAATATGTAAACGAGTCAAAATCCTTTAAATTTAAAAAGCAGTACATGTAAATATTTTTGAGGGAAAACAAGATAACCAAATTTTTTTAATCATATTTTTGGCTTATCTCCTTATATATTTACTCAAATTTCAAGTGTAGACACTCTTTAGATGTAGAGTTAAATTCTGCATCCAATGAGTACCCATCATACATATTTTTGAGAAGACCCACATTGATAAATATTTAATATACATGTATCTTCAATATTTATCAATGTGTGTCTTCTCAAAAGTATGCATGATGAGTACTCATTGGATGCAGAAATTTAATTTTGCACATCAAATGAGTACCCATCATGCATACTTTTGAGAAGACCCACATTGATAAATATTTAATATATATGTATCTTCAATATTTATCAATGTGTGTTTTCTCAAAAGTCTGCATGATGAGTACTCATTGGATGCAGAAATTAATTCCACATCTAGATTGTCTACACTTAAAATTTGAGTAAACATATAAGGTGATAAGCCAAAAATACAATTAAAAAAAGATAGTTTTCTTCTTTTCCATCCAAAATTCATAACTCTTATTTTATTATTTTAAATATTATTTTATAATTTTTCGTTAGGAGGACAATTTTAGGCTCAATTTTCCTCTAATGAAAAGATAAGAAAAAATAGATCAACGACTAGATTTTAAACCACTTCAAAAGGAATCTCCCTTTACATCAATAAATGACCAATTCTTAGATGATTCAAATGACAAGGCCTCCTTGGTATATATAGGGGTTGAAAGGGTTAAAATATAATTAGGACCTACATAACAATATTATTGTAAGGGAACATTAAAAAAATAGTGGCCTTCTATGGGGCGTACCAACAACAATATGGGGGCTACACTAGTATTAAATGGGCCCAACATTTTGTATGGTACTAATTAGCAAAGTTTCCTAGTATGTAATACTATATATCTTGATATCATGTCTTGGGGATGAAACATCCAAAGGGGTATGAAATATAATGTACATAGGGAGGTACCCACGGGGATAATAAACTTAATGTGGTATAGTCATCGAACACACCTACTAGCTAGTTAATTAGTACTAAATAGGCCCACTAGATAGCTCGGAGGAAATGGTATAATAGTAAGGTGTACTTGGAATGAAACCTTAGGACTAAATGTGTGTATAATTGCATTATATATATAGATATCCACTCCTAGAGAAAGCATTTATTGTGAAGTGATTTCCTCCATAGTTTTTGATGTTACCTAACTTTATGATTCTTTATTATGTCATTGTATTTTTTATGGTTTGTACTTTTAAAATTTAAGGGTTCTATATTGTTTGTGATTTAGTTTAAGGATTAAGTATCACTACTCACCAAACCTTAGAGTGAATTTCAAAAAAGTTAATATCTACACAATAATCATAAATGACACACTTTAGAATGCCTTGGGTTCAAGTGTAGTTGGATCTAAACATTACCCCATTCACCTTTTGGAGATGAAATTGCATCATACTCATTCATATGTCAATTTAGGTTGAAGTAAAGCTATTGTTACCTTTTGTTGAAGTTCATTTACTCTAACAAGTGGTGCATATAAGGCTTCTAAGGAATATGGAAGGTATACTATCTTATTTGAGAAATATTTCTAGTACATAGGTGCCTTGATGAGAAATCAAGGAAAAAACCACAATTAACTTTTATATGTGGATCTAATCATTAATGGAAGGATTGTATAGGTGTTGATGGTTCTAGTGCCTCACAAAAATTCTTCAAGGAGTAGGAAATTGACATAGACATAGATTTGGATCATATGGTGCTCTAATAAAGTTTATAAATTCTAAGGATGAGAAAACAAATGAGCATCCAAAATTCACATTTACTTGTATAAGTGGAAGTACCATGAAAACTTTAAACTATTGAAATTAAATTAATAGGACAAGTTAGTAATACTTGGTGGATGGAAGAATTGTATTGTGCATATGACAATAAGGAACATAGATATAAAGTTTTGAATTGTATCTGCATTGAGTATGAGAAGGTAGTGAGGCACCTAAAGTCTCAACATTTTGTATTAGTTATTGGAGAAGTAGATAAGGATGAAGTGGTGACAACTATTCTACCAACAATTTCTAATGTGTTGGATGATTTTTTAGATAAATTGATGATTCTCTACCTAATATGTTATCACCCAAGAAAGTATTTAACCTTTGTATCAAGCTTGAACCAAGTATGTAACCTCTTGCTAGAGCTCCCTATGATATTTCTAAGCTATAGTTGGGGGAGTTGAGGTGAAATTTTAATTTTGGTCAATTTTAACTTGTTTTTTAAAAGGAACAAATATGTATATATTTATATTATAAAAAAATGCAGGAGAGGGCCCAAAACCCTCACAGTTGATCCCAATTACATCATATGCATCTTTTTCAAAGTAAAGTGAGAGTTTACTAATTTGAGAATGGTTGCATTAGACTTTACAAAAAAATATACAACTATAGATTATGCAGTATGAACCCATCAACAAGATACACTTGCAAAAAATCATGTTAAATGATATAGACAAAAGATAGAACTGGCTGCCAAAGAGCATGAAACATGATGGAATTCATCCCACAATGAAATGACCCTCATGAGGACCCCAAGGATGACAAGTTATTTTTTCGCTAGAAAGAGAAGTGTCTCGAGCATGCATTCCATTTGAATTTCCATCTTCCCGAGATGAAGAAACCTCCAATCCATTGACCTGATTTGGGAGAAGAAAAATTTCCTCCTTTAAGTCATCGAGAGAATTTTAGCTTCCATGAACAACTAAAAAGAACTTTGCCACCATTCCACAATATCCCCAAGCTTGTTTATCGAAGCTAGTAGCGCGTGTGTAGTATTAACCATTCGCTCAATTACTTACGGGAGTTCCACAATATCATTAGAGTTTGCTATCCTGAAAACAGAGAAGGAAATAAAAATGTGACAAGCCAAAGACTAGTAAACTAAATCACCAAGATATTGTTAGAGACATTGTTAAATCAAGATAGGTTTAAGCCTTACATAGGCCAACCTACAATGGTAATACTATGATCCTCATTTTAGAACCACTAACATTAGGTATTTTCATTAATGGGACATTTTTGGATAGCTGAATTAAATTTTTATCCAAGTTATCCAACTAATAAACCCTAGCCTCCATATTACACTAGAGTTAAAGATAATGTGAGCAATCTTGCATTAAGTGGAAATGACTTGGTTTGTAATGGATAGCCTTAGGATGTGTCCACTTGTACCTTCCCATTAAATACATGTTTCACTTGCTGCATTTTTTATGCCATAAAGAGAAGAATTTTGGGGAGTGAGATCTTGATGACTCAACTTGTAAGAATCCTTTAGCACCCTTGGACCAACATGTTCGAGAAACATATTGTTAAAGCATAGCATATTATGGTATTGAGATGAGGCATGTACTTGGATTCAAATCACTTTCTACTTGGGTCATCGAAGACCCTTTTTTTTAATGTGTGTGTGTGAGAGTTCACATGAGGAAGAATGTGGAAAAAATTAACTGCTTTAAAATTTGACAAAAGGGAGAAAATTCTTGGACTAGTTGATGTCAATTCCTCATATGTGGTTGATTTAGCCTTTGTAAATTAGCTAATAATCAACGACGAGTCCCCAAAAATACGTGAAGAATTGAACATGATCCACCATGTGAAACGAACTGACTCGGACCTGTGTGTACTAGTAGCTGTCTCAGCTTATAGGACCATGTGAAAAAACCTGACCATGTGGGCACTTCTAAAGCTGAAGTATGAAGTGAATGTTGTAATCCCTATGGAGCATGCAAAGCCTAGTCCACGCATGGTAGCACCAATAGATGCAAGGGTTCGCAAAGCCCAGAAAGAAGAGACCACACAGCCGCATGAAATAGAAATAATGGGACTTGAGGAAGAAATCTAATAGGGAAACCTTAGACTCCACAAACTTGAAGAAGAAAGGATAAGATTAAGGAATAAAAGTTCTTTTATGGACACAAAAGTCAATAAGATGGAGGAAAAAATGAAGAAATATTTTCTAAGGAAAAATACCAGAATGGTAAGGCATGGTGCATGCAATCACAATGATAGGGTTAAGGCCTATTTCCATGAATTGATCAGTCTGATGCCTTGGCTTGGACCGCATATTGCTAAGCATAATGACCAGTGTAGCGAGTTGCAAGTAATAAAGTATGTGATGCTGACCATAATAGTAAAAGGTAGAGATTCTCTAGGCAACAAGATGAATGATCGGATGAAACCTTTCATGGGTGGTGCGACCACCTGACTAGCCAAGAGAAGGATAGTCTTAGTGCTCTAGGTAGTTGGAAGCAAGTGTCAGACTATAAAATATTCTTCCTGGGAGTTGCACAATATTAGAGATGTGCGCAGAAGCAAAGATTCTCAAGGTCCCTGACCATGCATGGGGGGCCTACGCTGCCATGCGGATTGGCTAGAAAGTGACCATTGAAGTCACTATTCATGAAGGGATACTCGACTTGAGGCCAAATTGAATGAGAAGTAGGAATTTAAGATGTGATTTATGGGAAAAATCTAGGAAAATCTGCCACCAAGGGAGCATTAATGAACCAGATTTGCATGGACTGGTCGAATTCAAATTCCAAAAGTGCTATAAAATACAAAAGGCTACCCAACAAACAACACTTGGTCATTTGCAGTCTAAGCGCTCGAGCATAACCCTCACTTTCGTGAGCCCAGTGTTGATTAAGCCCCTGAATTCATGAGTGACAGATTGTTATACACATATAATGGCAACAACTAAGGATGGTATGGAGATAGTAGAAGTGATCACCGAGGAGGCCATGTACGCCCTAACTATGGGGTATGTTCTAGAAGGTGTCGAGATTGTGGAAGAAATGCCGAAATCACCATGCATGCCAAGACCCAAGAAGGATAAAGAAGCAATGGCTTGCGTATGTGTGTCCCCGGAAAACCCACTGCACAAAAAACTGTTGATGGAGGAGAAGGGGAAGATGTCACTATAGAAATAAATGAAGAAGAAGAAGATCTATAGGATCTTATCATCACAGAAGAAGATGATGAAGGCATGCAAGTGGATACTCAGCTTACACACTCTGTGACAAAACTTCCTGCCTATGCCCCACCCGCGAAAAGGGAAGGCCAAAGTTCTCAAAGACTTCGATGAGACCAAGAGCTCACTCTAGACCTCGCTCTTCCCAGATGGCATTTTGGTTGAAGGCACTCACCTGGGTCACATGATGAGCTTGAAATTCGAATATTGGGACCTCACTAACCACGAGAACTTCCCTCACCTTGAGACAAGAAACCTCATGAAGTAGAACAGTAAAGGGGGGGGGTGACAATATTAGAGCCGCAGAAGTGGTTTTGTAGAGTGGAAAAGGTTGGGCTATTGAACTTGCTCTGGGTGTCGCATTTCAATTGTGCCCCAATAACCAATTCGTCATCAGGAATCTACTTTGCCTGGTGCATGACCAGTTTTTATGGCTGGAGGAGCCCATCCCCATCATGATAGACTTGATTCATCATGTCTCGCAGCTTCCATACAAAGGAGACGACCCTGTGGCCATATCTAAAGGGAAGGGCAGTGATTTGGCCATCGTGAAGGCCATGAAGAAAAAGTACAAGCTCGAAAAGAAGAAGAGGGATTACTGTTGGAAATAATATTGAGAGGGGGGGTGAATCAGTATTATCAAGTCAAATAATCCTTTTCAAAAACCAAATTGTATACGCTACTTCAGATAATTCAACCCGCGTATATACGCAACTATTCAGAAGCAAAACCACGTATACAAAGCAAAATTTTAATTTACTTAAGCTTTCAGATGATGTTTGTTAATCTGAGATGTAGCATCAAATAACCAGTAACCAGAGATAGTAAAACAGAGCAGAATCACACACAAGAACACCAGATATAAGGTGGAAACCTAATGTAGGTGAAAACCACCTGCTGCAATTCATCTCTATCTTTCTTTAATTAGAAACTTCTATTTACAATGTACTGGTGCAGTCCTTTACCAGTACATAGGCTGCAACCTGCAGAGAGCTACAACTCTCTCTCGTTTTCCAGCTTCTCCAGGAAGGGAGCTACAACCCTCTTAGTTCTTGCACTAGCCAAGATACTAGTACGTAGGTGTTGGCCTACACAAGGCTACAACCTTCTCTTTCTTCTAGGGACCACGTTTCATCAATTTTCAAACTGGATCCATGAACATCAACCAATCATCAACAATCAACCAATCTCCTTTTCACAAGTTAGATCTAAATCAAGTAGATATTCTCCTTACAGCTGTACCCAATACACAGTACCAGAAACCATACACCAGAAAGCAGAACCCAGAACACAACAATAATAGTCAGAAGCAGCTAGATCACAACTTAGATTATATACGCTATTTCAACAGCCTAAAACTAGCGTGCATACGCTTCTGCGTATGTAACAACCTGTGTATACGCCCCTTTACTTCACTGAAGCTGTGTGTATATGCGTTTTCGCCTTACTAAACCTGCGTGCAGATCTTATAAAGGATAATTCACTCTTTCAACTATTCAATCATTAATTAACCCAGATTACCAGATAGATCAAGCAAGTGTCACATCTAGCAGATCAAAATCATACAAAGATACAATCATTCAAGCTTAAAGATTATGACCCATGAATAGGACTTATCCTTCATTTTGTGCTAAAGTTCCTCCTTCCTTCAGATCCAAATCTGCATCACCACCCAATATACCAGCTCTAGAACTTTTCAGATCTTCAATTATAATCCAGAGGGTTGATTTGTCACAAGATCTCCCTCCACTTTTATAGCCTTAGGCCTTCCCCAATACCATGGTCCAAAGCCATAACATTTCAATACCATGATCCCAAAACTAGGGATCAACACATCTGACGAGATACCATGGTCCAAAACATAGGTTCAAGCTCCAAGGTCTAACTGCCATGGACCAAAAGAATGATCCCCAACATATACGTGCTTTTGTAATGTATAACCTGCGTGTATACTCGCCTTCATCTAGATGAACCTACATATATGTCTTTTTCTACTTTCTGAGAGCCTAAACTAAGATTTGATACCAAAGAAGGTTGCCATCAAGGACAACACCCGTGCCATAGCTCCAAACCGGTGCCATAATGCCAACAATCTCCCCCTTTAGACTTGATGGCAACATCAACACCAAGATCATTCTCCCCCTTTGTCATCAAGGGTAAAGGGTTGTGCTCCCCCTGAGTACATGCTGAAATCTCTGTCCTGCTTTGCTGACCTTGCTCCCATCAAAAGACTTAATACATACATCCATCACCCAACCAAGTGGGGATAATCTATCGAAGTAAGTGGAATACATCAGAAATTTACATATGATGACAAAATACATTACATCTTCATCCCAGTCATAGTGGGGAAACCAATATAGGCCGTTACATGACCTTGACACCATATATGAAAGAGATACATGACATAGAGACAAAAATTTAAAACAAAAGTCATCAACAACTGATAGTAGCAGCAACTGTCAATCATTATTCAGATCAGCAACCAAGATTTCCTTCTATTCACCCTCTGCCTTTGTTCCACCTGAAATCAACAACAGCTATGAACTCGAACCAAAAGCTTCCAAAATAATGCCAACAATGCATTATTAGAAGATTATCTGCTCCCCTGAACCTGTGAGAGAAGATCTTTGTCAAAACCACATCAGAATATCTTCAACCAGAGCCTGCTCCTTCTGATATCCATCAAGCCTCCATATACGCGACTTTCTCTGTACAAACCAGCATATGTACGTGGATACACCTGATCCAACACGCGCACACCCATTTTTCTCTGAAACTGATAAGATTTAATAGCAAGATGATACATCAACAACTCCCGGCTTCTGTCTGAGATATTCAAAAGTTTCCCTGGGCAGTGGTTTGGTGAAAATGTCAGCAACTTGTTCCTTAGAAGGAACATACTCCATTTGACCTTTTG
>APFE031579682.1:10791-46839 GCA_000404065.3 Pinus taeda | reverse complement strand
ATAGAGAGCCTTTTTCAGTCTGCATACAAGATTTGGATCATTCCCAAGGATGAAACCATCTGGTTGCTCAATGTACACTTCTTCTTCTAAGTCCCCATTCAGAAAGGCTGATTTCATGTTCATTTGGAAGACTATGAACTTTTGAAAGCTTGAGAGAGCAAGGAACATTCGGATGGCCTCAAGTCTAGCAACTGGAGCAAAAGTTTCTTCAAAATCTATCCCTTCTTGTTGAGCATACCCTTTACAAACAAGTCTAGCTTTGTTTCTAATAACTTCCCCATTCTCATTCAACGTGTTCTTGAAGATCCATTTTGTCCCTATGACATTCTTATCTTTTGGTCTAGGAACCAACTCCCAAGTGTTGTTCTTTTCAATCTGCTCAAGTTCTTCATCCATTTCCTTGACCCAGCTTTCATATTTGCATTCCTCTTTTACATTTTGTGGCTCAGTGGAGGAGCGCAATGTCAAGTAGCTTGAGGCCTCTGCAATTGTTCTTCTAGTTTGAATACCTGCTTCCTTCTGTCCCAAAATCTGAGATTCAGGATGATTCTTCTGAACATACCTAGATGGAGTCTTTTCTTCTATCCTTATCTGTTCCTCTGGTGCCTCTTGAGGTTCTTCTTCATCATTTGTCTGATTTGGAGAGTAGTCTTCATCTTCTTCAATATCTTCATGATTATCTTGCCTGGGGATGTATCCTTTTTCATCAACCACTACGTCAATGCTGTCAACAATTCTTCCAAGTCTTTTATTATAGCATTTATATGCTTTGCTATAGGGAGAATATCCAAGGAGAATGCCTTCATCCGCTCTAGGTTCAAGTTTGCCAAGATGTTCATCCGTATTCTTAATATAGCATTTGCTCCCAAAAATTTTGAAATGCTTTACCGAAGGAGTTTTACCATACCAGATCTCATGTGGAGTTTGAGTGCTGTTCACTCGGAAATTTGTTTTGTTGAGAATAACTACTGCAGCATATGCAGCTTCACCCCAGAAAGTTGCGGGAGTTCCAGACTCATCAAGCATAGCACATGCCATTTGTTGGATAGTTTTGTTCATCCTTTCCACCACTCCATTTTGCTGAGGAGTCCTAGATGTAGAAAATTCCCTTCTTATACCATGCTCTTCACAGAAATCGAAAAATTCATTTGAGGTAAACTCCCCACCTCTGTCGGACCTGAGACATTTAATTTTATAATCTGATTCATTTTCAACCAAGGCTTTGAAGGATTGGAATTTCTCGAATGCTTTGTCCTTGTGCTTCATAAGTCCTAACCAAACCATCCTGGAGAAGTCATCAATGAATAATATAAGGTATTCTTCTCCTCGAGGTGACCTTGTCCTAAATGGACCACATACATCTGTATGAACTAGCTCAAGAGGCTTGCTGGCTGATCCTTCCTTCTCAGGGAACTTAGTTCTGGTTTGCTTTCCAAACTGACATGATTTGCATATGGTGTTGTTTGGAATTTTGATGTCTGGAAGACCACGAATTGCCTGGTACTTGCATGCTTTCCTTATTTGTGAGAAGCTTAGATGCCCCAACCTCCGGTGCCATAACCAGTGTTCATCATTCTTGCTCAAATAACATTGTTGTTCTCCTTCTTCAAATATGTATAGATTGTTTGGAGTTCTTTTGCCTTTGATTACTGTTCTTCTAGTATCAAGATCACGAACCATGCATCCATCTGATCGGAATATCACCTCGGTCCCATTATCGCACATCTGACTGACACTCAATAAATTATGTTTCAAGCCATCAACATACAAAACATTACCAGTTTTGACGTCCTCTTTTAACTGAGCGATGCCTTTTCCCTTTATGGTTGCTGGGGTATCATTTCCAAAAGAAACTTTCTTTCCCTTTTCTAAAGCAGTATATGATTCAAGTTTTTCTTTATCACCTGTCATATGCTTCGAACATCCGTTGTCGATGTACCATTGATTTTCTTGTCTGTCCGCATATAAAGCTATCCCACATATTTCTAGTTGTGGTTCCTTCATTCTCCATGTTTTGGCACTTGGGGTATGTTCCTTCTAAGTTTTCTTCCAAAACCTACTCCTGCATTCAGAATCTTTATGACCAGAATTATTACAAATAGAGCATTCAATTTCACTTTCAAGGGTGGAAAAGTTGTTATAGGTTCTCTTTGTGATTGTCGGCATACTTCTTTGTTTTTTTGCTTCTCTAGTCATGATTGTCTTATAAGCAACACATTGAGCTGCTTTGTGACCAAAGTTATGGCAGGAGAAACATTGGCCATTGAAGAAATTCCTGTGACTATCATCCACCTGATTATAGTTTCTACTGCCATCCATTCTTGAAGAAAATTGAGAATATTTTACCTGTGGCTGATTGTAGCTTCTTAAGGTAACATGCCCCCGATTTTCTTGATAGTCTTTGTTCGTTCTTGAAGAAGACTGTCCCTGATTTATTTGATGATTTATTTTAGACCTTTGCACACTCCTTCTTGCTGCATCATGATAACTTTTAGAGGTGGAAGCTTGAGATGCTTCTCCATTATACCACAGACCTGTGTTGATTAGAGGGGAACACTGCACACTGATAATCTCATCTAGGGTTTCAGATCCTTTAACAAATTTAAGATTAAGAGCCTTTGTTTTCTCAATTTCTTTTCTAAGGCCAACAATTCCACATTCTAATTTCTCAAGAGATTTTTCTTTCTCATCAAGTTGAGATTGTAGAGAGTCAATGATCACATTACTTTCATATAAACATCTTTTGAGTCTAGTAATTTCATCATAAAAACCATCCACATCTATAGCATCCATGTAATCATCATCTTTAAATGCCATTAAAAGCTTATAGTGGTTACCTCATTCATCTTCATCGCTATTTGATAGTCCATCACTATCTTCATGAGTGTAGTAGCTTTTCTTATTTGCATTCTGTTTCTTGTTCCATCTAACAGGTTCCTTCCCCTTTCCAATCATATCTTTGTGGGGACATTTGGCAGCATAGTGACCTACTCTTCCACAAGCAAAACATTTGAATGGTAACTTACCTCGGAAACGTCCAGTGCCTCGTTGAAGATATTTTACAAAATTTGATTCTTCTTCTTCTTCTGATATGTGTTTAGACTCATAGTAGTTTCCTTTTCCAGAAGCCTTGAAGGCATCTTCTCTCCTGTCTGATGGCCCACCTTTCCTCATTTCATAAGCAGTTAGAATTCCATGCAACTGTGACATTTTAAGGTCTTGAAGCTTTTCTTTTTCTTCTATAGCTGAAACTTTAGATTCAAACCTAGGGGACAAAGATCTTAGAACTTTTTCAACTAGAACAACCTCCTTTACTTCTTCACCCAAATTTTTCATACAATTTACAATCTCATCTACACGAAGAAAATAGTTAGCCACACTTTCATCATTATACATTCTGAGATTTTCATACTGAATTCTGAGAGTTTGGACTTTTTCCCTTTTTACCCGTTCATCTCCCTCATAGCTCAGAACAATCTTGTCCCATATTTCCTTAGCTGATTTATACTGCATGACATTGACAAATTCAGGTTGTGATAGACATCCCAATAGAGTATTGACCGCCTTTGCATTCGTTTCATATTTCTTCTTTTCAGCTGGATCTGTGGGAGTTGATGCTGGAAAAGTATACCCTGTATCTATGATATCCCATACATCAGTACCCAAAGATTGAAGATTGGCAGTAACTCTTACCTTCCAATATACGAAGTTTGTCCCGTAAAAAACCGGTGGTCTGATTGATGATTCCCTCTCGTAGTTGCTCATGATGAAAGATCTTCCTTCAAGCGATCAAGCTTCTTCGGAAAGACCTGCTCTGATACCAATTGTTGGAAATAATACTGAGAGGGGGGGTGAATCAGTATTATGAAGTCAAATAATCCTTTTCAAAAACCAAATTGTATACGCTACTTCAGATAATTCAACCTGCGTATATACGCAACTATTCAGAAGCAAAACCGCGTATACAGAGCAAACTTTTAATTTACTTAAGCTTTTAGATGATGTTTTTTAATCGGAGATGCAGCATCGAATAACCAGTAACCTTAGACAGTAAAACAGAGAAGAATCACACACAAGAACACCAGATATAAGGTGGAAACCCAATGTGGGTGAAAACCACCTGCTGCAATTCGTCTCTATCTTTCTTTAATTAGAAACTTCTGTTTACAATGTACTGGTGCAGTCCTTTACCAGTACGCAGGCTGCAACCTGCAGAGAGCTACAACTCTCTCTCGTTTTCCAGCTTCTCAAGGAACGGAGCTACAACCCCCTTAGTTCTTGCACTAGCCAAGATACTAGTACGTAGGTGCTGGCCTATAGAAGGCTACAACCTTCTCTTTCTTCCAGGGACCACGTTTCATCAATTTTCAAACTAGATCCATGAACATAAACCAATCATCAACAATCAACCAATCTCCTTTTCACAAATTAGATCTAAATCAAGTAGATATTCTCCTTACAGCTGTACCCAATACACAGTACCAAAAACCATACACTAGAAAGCAGAACCCAGAACACAACAGCAATAGGCAGAAGCAGCTAGATCACAACTTAGATTATGTACGCTATTTCAACAGCCTGAAACTAGTGTGCATACACTTCTGCGTATGGAACAACCTGCGCATACGCCCCTTTACTTCACTGAAACTGCATGTATACGCGTTTTCGCCTTATTGAACCTGCGTGCAGATCTTACAAAGGATAATTCACTCTTTCAAATATTCAATCATTAATTAACCCAGATTACTAGATAGATCAAGCAAGCATCACATCTAGCAGATAAAAATCATACAAAGATACAATCATTCAAGCTTAAAGATGATGACCCATGAATAGAACTTATCCTTCCTTTTGCGCTAAAGTTCCTCCTTCCTTCAGATCCAAATCTGCATCACCACCCAATATACCAACTCTAGCACTTTTCAGATCTTCAATTATAATTCAGAGGGTTGATTTGTCACAAGATCTCCTTCCTCTTTTATAGCCTTAGGCCTTCCCCAATACCATGGTCCAAAACCATAACATTTCAATACCATGATCCCAAAACTAGGGATCAACACATCTAACGAGACGCCATGGTCCAAAACATAGGTTCAAGTTCCAAGATCTAACTGCCATGGACCAAAAGAATGATCCCCAACATATACGCAGTTTTGTAATGTATAACCTGCGTGTATACGCGCCTTCGTCTAGATGAACCTGCGTATATGTCTTTTTCTACTTTCTGAGAGCCTGAACTGAGATCTTATACCAAAGAAGGTTGCCATCAAGGACAACACCTGTGCCATAGCTCCAAACCTGTGCCATAATGCCAACAATTACGCCATCTCGTGCATCAAGGACAAAGTAGTACACATGTAAACCCAAATCCTGGTAGGAAAAGTTATGCACAAGTGCCGCACAGATGAGGTAACTACGTTGGTGGTCGCACTGGCTGAGTAGTGCATAGAGGGGGTCTAGTTTAACTTGTCTGAATTCCTCTGCATGAAATTTTTAGAGAATTGCCGCAAAGGCTAGGAGCAAGGAAAAACGTTCCACTGTGTAGAGTTTTTTCTATCCAGCATGCTGGTAGATGGGGAATTGCCAAAGGATTGTCAATTCCCCATAATTGACAGAGATTTAACAGAGGCCACAAAGTATGCTTTGCTCTGGGCCATGAAGGATTCTAAAAGGATACGCGATAGCAAGATCTTCTCGGTGTTCATGGAGATGAACCTCAGAATGTCGATCAAACATAATCCATGATGTCACCCATGGTTTACAACAATCTGCAAAGTTTTGCAGAATTTAAGGCAGACATGCATAACATATATATCAAGGCATGTAAGGACCTAACTAATAGTGGACAAAGCTACCCTTTGTAGCCACTGACAACGGCATTTTCAATGTCCTAGAGGCATGGCCACTGGAATGGCATACCCCAAACATTGCAGAAATCGAGAGGTTGACAATGTAAAAGAAGAAAGATGAGGCCATGCTCCGCATCACATATTTGGCTGAAAAACAAAGGAAGGAAACAACAGCAGTAGAAGTGCGGGCAGCGCGGGACCTAGTAGAAAAAGCAGCTAAGTGGGAAAAGGGCACAACAATAGTAGCAACACAGGAAGCAGCCGTGAAGGAGGGCGAGGGCCAAAGAATTCCTTTGCAGGGGTAGGAAGTAGAGGAAGCAGAAACAAAAGGAGGCATAGACCCACAAACCACATCAACACAACTGAAGCACCAACACCCAACAGACTAGGCAAGGTCATGGAAGAGGGTGAAGGCCTCGAAATTCTTCATTGACGTGATCACCCTAACCAAGAGTGATCTACATGACATTAGTGAGATGGTGCGTGATGTCACGAACGAGGCTCTCCAAGATTTCATGCAGGAGAACGATATTGTGTTGGGGGCCATCAGAGCACAGTTGCATGAATTACAGGTTTTCCCCCCTTAGGTTGGTACCCTTTCGACCAACCTCGCAGTCGGATCCACGACAATAGAACAGATGTTGTGCACGTGAATGACAAACACAATAGTGTTGCCGGAAGGGGCACTAGTCACATCAAATGAGTTCGACAGGCCTTCAATTAGCGCTTTGAAAGGTCTTGGTGTTAATCTAGTTGCCCTCCTACACGAGACATTATATGTGTTGCAAGATGGGATAATTGTAGAGCTGCGAGCTAGGGAGACTTGTGCGTTCCAAGTCCTTAGTGAGTAGATAAAAAATATGGAACAACTAATCTTGCAGTGTGATGATGCTTTCCAAAGCATCCACAAGAGGGCCATCCCAACATATTTACTAGTGGAGGCACAAATCCACAAGTTAGTAGCAGGGGTCTATGAAGCTAGGGAGGAAATGACAAAGGTTCAGCTACAGTTTAATCTTCAGATCACCAAGCTGTGGTTAAGGGCGTAGCCATACGCTACCCTGAAAGTTAGAGAACAGCGTGCTAGTGCTATCACAATGGGATTGGAGGAAATCGGAGGTGCAGTGCGAGACTGCACCAGCATGTTGGAAGAATAACTTGGGGTCCTCACAACTCTGCAAGAGGACCCCAACATTCAGCGCTTAGAGACAAAGGCATGAGAACTCCAACAACAATATGATGTTGTCTAAGGAATTGCACAGGTGGTGGTCCTCACTTAGAGGCTCACACGAATGCAGCAATGTAAAGCACTAAAGGAGCAGGTGGACATCACATGACATAAGGAAGTAGTCCTAAAAGCACACGTCTAGCCTTAGATTAACAAGGCCTTCAGCATCATGACAAACATCAAAGGCAAGCTCACACACATGCAGTGGATGCACATGTTAATGCAGAAAAGAACTCTTGACACAGAGGTCTCAGAACAATGTATGCAGAAAATCTATCAAGCAGTAGCTCAGTGTGCTTTTGACCTCTGCAAAGTTCGAAAACAGTCGGAGGGACTCCATGCAAAGGTCACCCCACTGATAGAGTGAATTGAGGATGATTCAAAATGTTTGTGCTGGGGCCCTATTGTGCATGCAATCCCCCGAAGGCATGTTTTGGGGCTCAAAGCCCATGTTTTGACCAAATCTTGTTGTAAAGCTCCACGAATTGCGGGTGCGGGGCATGAATGTATGATAGAGTCATAGGGTTGTCCACCCTAGTTTTTTAATGTAATGTCAGTTGGATACACCTACACATGTTCTGAGACCATGGGATTGTATAAATAAAGCGACAATCTAAGTGTAAACTAAAAGAGAGAAGAAATAAGTAGGAAAAGGTCCAAGCGATTAATTCGCAAGTTGAAGTGTGTGTTTGGGTCATAGAGTAGGAGAAGGCTTTGTACTTAAGTGTGCAGAGGCCTAATAGTCCACAACTGAGTGCGCGGACCCCTACAGCTAAGTGCGTAGGGTGAAGTCAATTTTGTAATCGAGGAAGGAATTAATAAAGAGAATTTTTGTTTTAATTTTGTGTATCTGTTCTTGGGTTATTGAATGATTGATATAATTTGCAAATACATTATTATTTTACTATGCGCACCTGTATGAATGGTTTATATTGTTAAGTGTAGTTAAAGCACTCAAGTAGGCAAAGCTAAGTAACTAATGTTGGAATACCATTGAGGTCTTGGGTAATAATGCAAAGTACGACGTTCATCCCTTGGGTAGGTCTGTGCAAAGGAAGTATATCAAGCAACAAAGTATGGGAAAGTGCATGAAGAAAACTCTGTGCAGGGTTAAACCACAAACAAGTTTAACTGCTCAAACATCTCCAGGGTACAAAAAATTGGTTCTAGCACCCTCCCATACTACTTCGGGTGAGACCTTACTCCGCGCTTCGTGGAATGTTGGTGAAAGGGCCAGTAGTACTGGGATTTGTTTGGCAAACTTAACTCTGAACCTAGGTAAGGCCGCAATAAGGTTGGAATACTAGTAAGCCCTTAGGTAATAACATATAGCACGACATTCAACCCCTGGATAGGTCTGCACAAAGGCAGTATATCATGCTACGATGTACAAGAAAGTGTGCAAAGAAACCTACATGCAGGGTGAAACCGTGAACCAGTTGAACTTCTCAGACATCTCCAAGATGTGGAAACTTGGTTCTAGCACCTACCCATACTAATTCGGGTGATATCTCCATCCACACTCTGCGGACTATTTCCGAAAGGGCCAGTAGTACCAAGATTTGTTTGGCTAACTTAACTTTGAACCTAGGTCAAGCCCCAATAAGCCAACAAATGGTTCCGTTGTTGGGACATGTGGTCTGCATGTAGGGACTAATGGTAGACCCTACAAATATTGTAGTAATTTTGAATTTGGAAGCACTATGAAGTGTTAAACAGTTGCGTGCTACCTTGGGACACGCAGGGTAAAATAGGAAGTTCATCAAAAGCTATGCCTAGATCACCATGTCAGTGGATAAACTAATGAAATAGGATGTCACATTCTGCTGGAAAGATGATTGCATGAAGAGTGTGGATGTCCTAAAGGGGAACTTGGCCTCCGCTCTAATCCTGGTCTTCCCAAAATGGGATGTTGAGTTTCATGTCCATGTTCATGCAGCATGTATAGCGCTGGGAGTGGTGCTCACACAACAGGGCAAAGAGGGCTTGGATCACCCTATTGCATTTGCAAGTCATAGATTGTCCAAAGACAAAAAGAACTATTCCACAACTAAGCACAAGGAATTGGCTATGGTGTACGTGCTCCAAAAATATCGACACTATTTTCTAGGAGGACATTTCAAGATGTATACAGACCATTCTGCACTAAGGTACTTGGTCAATAAACCTATGTTGTGGGGGTGCATATGTAGATGGCTCTTATTGTTCTAAGAATATGACTTTGAGGTCGCGGTAAAACGTGGACACCTAAATGCAGGACCAGATCACTTGTTGCGTATTAAGATGGGCGAGGAACCTACTAGTTTGGAGGAAGGATTACCTGATGCACAACTCTTTCTTGTGGGCATCACGGATGGACACTTTGAAGATATAATCCACTTTTTGACAAAAGGGACTACGTTGAAGGAATACTCCATCCAACAAAAGAAGGAATTGGTGGTGCATGCGGTAGATTTTTCTGTCATCGCGGGGCACCTATACAAAATGGGAAATGATGAGATATTGCGAAGGTACATACCTGAATTTGAACAAAGTTAGATCCTCATGGAATCACATGGGGGCATCGAAGGAGGACATTATGCAGGATGAACAACTGCACAAAATATTCTCCGCACAGGGTTGTGGTGGCCAACCCTTCATCAGGATTCAAAAGTGCACTGTAAGGCCTGTGATATATGTCAAAGGACTGGTAAACCATCGCAAAGGGACGAGATGCCATTGAATCCACAAATGATGTTGCATCCCTTCAAAAAGTGGGAAATAGACTTTGTGGGATCTATCAAACCCCAGGGAAAAATGGGGGCACGATACATCATCACCATGATGGAGTACCTAACGCGCTAGGCGGAAGCAGAGCCAGTCAAACACTGCACAGCTGCTATGACTGTGAAGTTTTTGTTTCAACAATGTGTTGACCTAATTTGGCTATCTGAAAATCTTAATGAGTGATCGTGGTACACATTTCCTAAATGAAACCATCATCACGCTCATGAAATATTTCCAAGTGTATCACTGGAAAATCACACTGTATCACCCACAAGCCAATGGGATAGTAGAAGCATTCAACAAGGTACTGGAGACTATGCTAACCAAAGTATGCAATGTGTAGTGAAGCAATTGGGACCTGTGTGTACCTACTGTACTATGGGCTTAGAGGACGACATGCAAGAAAGTGACAGGACAAACACCTTTCTGGTTAGTATATGGCACAGAAGCTATCATGCCAATGGAGTATATTGTACCTACTCTACGCATAACAGTGCTCATAGGCATGATAGACCGCAGAGCCATAGAAGAGAGGCTCGTGTAGTTGGATGAACTTGAGCAAGAATGGTTCCTAGCTAACTTTCATCAACAAGTACAAAAGCAGCATGAGAAGGCCTCACACAATTCGCATATTAAGTTGCACACAATCAAGGTAAATGATTTAGTGTTGTTGTATGACAGTGAGTTTGATAAGTTCCCTGGAGTGTTCAGAATGCATTGGCTGGGACCATATGTTGTTAAGGAGGTCACATAGGGAGGTGCAATATAACTAATCAAACTAAATGGATAACCTTTCCCAGTCAAAGTGAATGGTAGTCGCTCAAAGCCCTACACTGGTGGGCCGACTATCTGACTAGCCGGTAGAAGCACATCCTTCGAGCTCCAAGGATCCGAACAAAGGAACGGGACTATAAACATATGCAACAGATACCAAAATAGATGTAGAGAATCACTCCCAACATAGAGGTCTCGGAACAACGTATGCATCAGATCCAGCGAGCAGCGACTCAGTGCATTGACCTCCATGCAGTTCAAGAACAGTTTGAGGGACTTTGCACAAAGTTCATCGCACCGACACAGTGACTCAAGGATGAGTCACGATGTCTATGTTGGGGCATGTTGGGCATGGAATCCCCCCAAGGCATGTTTTGGGGCTCAAAGCCCATGTTTTGACCAAATCTTGTTGTAAAGATCCGTGAATTGCAGGTGTGGGGCATGAAAGTATGATAGAGTCACAAGGTTGTCTGCCCTAGTTTTGTAATGTAATACCAGCTAGATATACATACCCATGGTCCGTGGACCATGGGATTGTATAAATAGAGAGAGACTCTAAGTTTATAAAGGGAGAAAAAGAACTAGCAAGAAGTCTAAGTGATTAAGTTGCAGGTTGAAGTGTGTCTTTGGGTTGTAGGGTAGGATAAATCTCTGCAACTAAGTACGCAGAGGCCTAATAGTCTACAACTGAGTGCATGGACCCCTACAGCTGAGTGGTCATGGCGAGCTCCAGTATGGAACTGAGGAAGGAATTAATAAAGAGAAGTTTTGTTATAATTATGTTTATCTAGTTTGGGTTAATGAATGATTCATATAATTTGCAAATATATTGTTATTTTACTGCATGCACATGTATCAATGATTTATATTGTTAAGTATGCTTAGAGCACTCAAGTAGGCAAGCTAATTAACTAACATTCGAATACCAGTAAGGTCTTGGGTAGTAATGCAGAGCGCGATGTTCAGCCCCTTGGTAGGTCTACACAAAGGCAATGTATTAGGTTGTGAGGTACGGGAAAGTGCGCGAAGCAACCTATGCACAGGGTCAAACCACAAACTAGTTGAACTCCTCAGACATCTCCATGGTGTGGAAACTTGGTTCCAGTACCCTTCCATACTACTTCTGGTGGGACCTCAGTTCGCCCTTCGAGGACTGTTACTGAAAGGGTGAGTAGGATCGAGATTTTTTTGGCTAACTTAACTCTGAACCTAGTGTTGGCATTATGTTTCAAGTGTTGTCCTTGATGGTAACTCACTCAGAGGTTGGTACAGGTGCTCAGAGGTTGGTACAGGTGATGGCAACTTAATCAGAGGACAGATCTCAGTACAGAAGGACAAGAAAGAGATATACGCAGGTTTATCAAGGAGAATCAGCGTGTACACACAGGTTGGATTCAGTAAAAGCGCGTACATGTGAAAAGTACCTTTGGTCCGTGGTAGTTAGTCCTTGGAAGTTGTGCCTATGGTTTTGGACCATGGTGTCTCGACGAACGTGTTGATCCCTAGTTTCGAGGTTGATGGTATTGGTTTGTTATGGTTTTGGACCATGGTATTGAGAGAGGCATAAACCTATATAAGGAGAAGATCATTAGGCCAAGAAAGTGAAAAAGGGTGAGCATTGGGTGTCTGACGAAGTGAGAGGATCTGGTATTGCTGGTTGTCTGTTCGGGAAGTTTGGCAAGGGTCGGATCTGACAGCGGAGGCATAAGTAATCATTTCTAGATCTGTACGCGGTTTTCCTCTGGAGAAAGTGCGTATACACGCAGTTTCGGTAAAGTGCAGTAGCGTATGCATGATAAAGTTTGATATCTCAGGTTGCTGCTGATTCTGGTGGTTGTTACAGAGTTCTGGTCTCTAGTTTGGGTTCTGTGTTCTTAATGACAGGGTTTCAGTGATTCAGTATTGGGTTGTTTAATGAATTATGATGCAAGTTTAAGTTGATGATTGTATTGCAGTAATGTTTGTTTTGTACTCTTGGATCCAGTCTGAAAATTGATGAAACGTGGTCCCTGAAGATTGTAGGGTCAGCACCTACGTACTAGTAAATGGATCAGCTAGTACAAGAGCTGAGGGGGTTGTAGCTCCCTTCCAGAAGTAGTTTGAAAACGAGAGAGGGTTGTAGCCCTCTGCAGGTTGTAGCCTGCATACTGGTAAAGGACTGCACCAGTATATTGTAAAAGAAGTTTCTCATTAAAGAAGAAAGAAACAAATTACAGCAGGTGGTTTTCACCCACATTGGGTTTCCACCTTATATCATGGTGTTCATGTGTGTGGATATTGTGTGATGTCCTGTTCTGTTATAGTGCACCTGTTTACTGTTAATATGCTTAATAATGTCCTGATGCATTTACTGAAGATTAAGCTAACTGAATTATAAGATCTCTGGGTATACGCTATTTTCTTTAGACACAGTCGCGTGTATACGCTGGTTCACTTCATTGAAGTAGCGTATATGAATCTGAGTATGAAATTGAGAAGTTTTATCTGATCTGATAATACTGATTCACTCCCCCCTCTCAGTATTATTTCCAACATCAAAAATTTCTTCAAATGATAATTGGTATACATGACCTCTACTCATGAGATCAAGAGGATCAATCCACTCATCCCTAATTGTTCTAAGTAAGAGGATTTTTAGCATCTCAAATCCCAAATGATGTATTTTTTCCCTCTTTACATTATACATGAATCTCTCTATTAGACCCTCAAGGTTCTCATCTTATTTTTGAGTCATTATAAAGATTTTTTCTTTAAGGTAATGATCTTTGTATTATTCTAGAAATATATTTTGCATATAATTCCATGATCTTATTGAATTAGTCCTTAAACTCATGAACCATTTAAGAGATATATCCTTCAATGTTTTCAGAAACAATCTCAAATTTTGAGTGTTTAATAAGAAACCATAAGATCTACACACAATTTCAATTCAAAGAGAAAGGTTTCTGGATCCTCTGAACTCATACCATGGAAGTTGGGAAGGAAGGATGGAGGTATTTTCTTCATATGAACACTAATATCAATATCTTGAATCGGAAATCCAAGAGGATCTTCGTTAATGTCATCATCTTCATCCATTTTTTCTACCTTCTATGCTACCTATTCTTCTTCTTCCTGCAAAATTTGATGATGTTGTGGCTCTTACTACACCACGTGATCAAATGGGGGGGTTTGGTGTTGGAGAAGTATTTTTTTATATTTTTTTGAATAACAGTGTTAAAACAAAGCAATTTTTCTGTCTTTGAAATGAAATATGCCTAATGAAATTTTTGTTATTGCATAAATTAAAATAAATGAATAAAATATCGAAGAAAACAATGCATAATTTGACACCTCCTTGGAAACAACATCAAAAAGTAATGAGCCCCAATATTGAAGCAAGAATTCTACAACTCCCAAGGCTACCAACTTAAATTATAAACCTGAGGTTCATACAAAATTAAGACGTGTCGACACTGTATATGCAACATGAAATGTGTCCTTCTTTCATTGATCTGATGCAATGAAGTGAATATCATGATGTCAAACACTAACCTAACTAAAAAAATGGAAATAATAGTCTACTTGTAGAATGTAAATTAATACTCTAACTGTAGAATGTGGAATGTTGTTTTGAAAAGGAAATTTGATCTTTTCAACAATAATGCTTGTAACTGAAACCTTAAGGAAACATGAATTCAAGAATCAAGTTTAATATAATTTGGATTGATTAATTACCCTTTTTATCACTGCATTCAAAAAAAATTATCTTTAGTAACAAAATCCATGTAAATTTCATAAGAAAACATCCATTGTTATTCAAATGTGGAAATATCTCTTCTAATTTGATTGCATATTTGTACTTGCAGTGAAGGAAAGGTGGGTATAGAGTGATATTTGGTCTTCCACAATCATGGATTCATATCCTAGGGGTAATTATTCAAGCCTAAGAGACAAAAAACAAGCTTTTGGAGTAGATCTGGTCAAGTTTACATGTGCTACAAGAGTGCTACAGGAGGCTTTGTTTTGCTACAGGAGGAGATAACTTGTCGAATGCCCAAGTAAATCAAATTAAAATGAAATGGGAATTATTTATTTATTAAGTAGGATGTCTTAGAAATCCGTTCCAAGTGGAATCACCCCAAAATACCCTTGTTAACACTTGCTAAAAAAATAACATAAAATTACTACTCTAAAAATTGGAAATTCAAGAACTAGTGAGCTAGTTAACCTACCAAATGCCTAACCTAATAAAGTGAAAATTCTATGGGGTAAGTTTTTTTTGTTTACATGATTTTTTTTATGACCTAATTCAATTAGAATCAGCTCAAATTAATCTCATTAACATGTTCTACAAAATAGTATAAAATTACTACTATTTTGCTACAAGGGACTTCCAGAAATTCTAGATTTGTGAACTAGTAAACCAATCCAAGTATCTCAATGATGAATATGAATTTTCAAAGATATTATAAGGATTAATCATGCTTGTGAATTTTTCAATAACATTCAAAATAACTCACTTCAATCATTTAACCAATGTAACCTACAACAAAAGAAGCATGAATAGTAAATGCATAAATAAGAGATGCAAGTGAAAAAGACATTCAAAGGAGATAAATAAATTGTACAAGAGGGTTATAAGGCTCCTGGGATGGCCAATACCAAGTAAAATAAGAGTCATATGAATTAAAAAAAGATTTAGAAGCTAAAATTGACACCAAACTTCATTATTTGAATCCATCCAAATACATCTATGCTAGAAATAAAAGTGGAGCTGCTAAAATAAGAAGTTTTCTCCAAAGGAAGACTAAGAAATACATGCCCCTAGAGGAAAATTCGAATTGGTACTTATAAAAATTAATGGGGAAGCATTATCCTTGAAAGGAGGAAGCTTTCCCCTCCAAAATCCCTCAAATAGTGGATCTGGTTCCCAACACTAGGAATCTACATTAAATGACAGGGAACACATTCCTAGATTTTCTCAATCACTGGAGCTAAAAAATTTTGTCAATAATTTTATGGTATTTTATTTATTTATTATCCAATATTTATCCTCCTATAGTAGGAAGCAAGTCCCTAGATTATCCCCTCCTCCAAATATCCATAATCTTCCCAATATTCTCACAATATTCTAGAAAAATAAACAATATTTGGCACAAATATGAAATTATCTCTAAAACTTCCTAATGAAAATATTAAAGTTAAAAATATGTCATATAATGAAAAAATAAAGGTTTAATGTGCTGAAGGATGGGCAAATGAGCCTTAATTTATGTTTAATTTGGAGGCCCATCAACCTAATCCAAAACTAGAGATAATTTTTTTTCTCATTTAATCACCTTCCAGGTTCGTGAAGAATGAACCTTTTCCTTAAAATCCATCTTGTATGTTCTTGCTTTCCTTGTTTTATTCTCAGATCTTCATGTCCGGATCCTAGTAAAAAATGAGGCCAAATGAACTCTTATTTATATAGGTTATGAACCCTCAAAATAGGGCCAATCTATGAACTGTCATGTCCCCTTTTTGGAGCCAACCTATGAATATTTATATTTACATATAATAGTTTCATGGTTGCATTGAAAGGTCCATCAATTTTCCTTGTGAATGAATTGGTGTAGATGTAAAGGATTATTTTACTTTATTAGTCATCTTCTGCTATGAGATTGAAGTCTCTCCAAGGTTGGAGTGAATGGGAATGAAACTTTTAATGACTATTAGCCAAGAGATTAAAAATTCTGATTCTTATCTGCAACAAGAAAACTTTCAAGGCTCACTACCTTATTCATTTCCCTTTACATGACAAAAATTGCACCAAATGTTGGTAGCCATTACCCTATTCAGTCCATATTTCTTGCACATGATTAATATTAAGGATATGTTGGAAATGCTCCCGGGGGGGGGGGATTGGCAGGGGGGTGAACCAATAATTCTTTCAATTTCTATTTTATTCCATTAAATATTAGAGATAAAACAAAAAAAAATTATTGATCAAAATATTACAGACTCCAATACTCTTGTACAACAAATTAGGCTCCAATCTATACAATAATATCTTTTAATTTTTTAAGGCTCCAACCTATACAATAATATCTTCAAATTTTTTAAGGTTCCAACCTGTTATAGCAGCTACAACCACCCTCCAAAATTTTGCCTTAGCTTCGTTTTGGAGCCTCCCTTCCAACCTTCATAGCAGCATGTTTTGCTTCATTAAGTACACAAGCTTCAATGTTTTTCTTGCACAAAGGTACCTTTTCGATCACAACTCGATGCATTCCCCTCACACGCTGATCACCTGAAGTTGGTCTAGCTGTAGGCTAAGCATCTCCCCTAAGAAATTGCACAATTATGGAGGGAAACTATCCTTCCCTCCAAAAATTATGTAATCCTAACTGGAAGCCTGCTGGGCTCCAGAATTGCACAATTCTAGCAGTCAACACTCATAGTGAAAATTACGCAATTTTCTCCAGCAGGGCTGATCAGCCTAGAATTTGGGAAAATCTGGGCAGCAGTTGGCTGCTCAGCTAGAAATTGCACAAATCTCATAGGAAGCCAACCCAGCTCCCAGCCGGAAATGTACATTTTCTCCCAACAGTCGAGCAGTCTCTTGCATGTGCAACTGAGTTGATCGGTTGCCTCCGGGACCGAGCAAAACTTAATTGCATGCATGGGCTGCTTCCCCCAAGGCAACATGCAAAGGCATCCCTTGTTTCAGGGATCTATTTTTAGCAGTTGGAGGTTACATGCAAGGATCATTTCATAAACCTCCCATCAAGTGTCACTTTCCCTATATTTGTGGCATGCACATCACAACCTTGATGTTATCAAAACTCATCAACCAGACGCTGCAGAGCTCATTCCTCACATTAAAATTGATTCTCTGACATCCCACATCACATCTAGGAGCTGTCGACACATTCAGCTCAACTATTTTGGGGTAAGCCTGCTTCCCATGTCTTGTGTTGCATTTTTGGTGATTTTTGTGTTTCGTTTCATATGAATGCTATCTGCTTGATTTCGGTGAGCACTTATTGTCATTTTGATACATATTAGCTTGTACTAGCACCATTTTAGTTTTTGTTGCTATCTCACTGTTGTCGCATGTATGAAATTGTTTTTCACGAATGATCGCTGATTCAGCGACTCGCCTCACCCACATGCATATTGTTCCGTTTTATGAATTTTTCATTCACTGTTTGCATGCATGATCATTCACTTATGCTTACACTCAATATCACCATGCATTCACACTCACATTCACGTTCAGTTGCTCGTCAGTGAGTCTGGCCAACCTTGGCCCAGACTCTGCCTTCATTGAGACAACATTGCACAATATCGGGAAGGAAGGTTTTGTCTTCCTCTCCAGAAATGTGCATTTATACCTAGCCACTGTCCTCCCGGACTGTTTTGTGCATTTTTGAGGGACATCGACTGCTAGCTCAGAAAATTGCACAATGCAGTCATTGAGCCTACAACCATTGCCAGTTGAGATTGCACATTGCACAATTCCAACAGTCAGCAACCATAATGGACTGTGCATTGCGCAGTTCCAGTAGTCAGTCACCCTCCCAACGGCCTAGACGGTGCCTTGCATAGTCTTGATACTTAGTCTTCGACCTCCTAGCTGAAATTGTGCGACCTTCATGATCAGTCACACATGTATGTTGCAAATCAGTTCTCAAGTTCATTTTGGTTTTCGACTGACAGATTGCTTGCCATGAGTGTTACCATGTCTTTAGGTATCTCAGGTGTTCATCTGGTTCTCAGCAACAAAATTACAATGGTTTCCAGGAGAGTAGAGTTAAAGACATTGTTCAGACCACACTTGGGGATGCATTTGATCAAGTTTCTATGAGCTTGCCTACTCATGAAGACATCAAGTTGTTCATAGGAAAGGACATCAAGATATGAAAACAATAGAATCACAATGAGAAACATCATGAACAACAACTGAAGGCAACATACCAGATGTAGCGAACACGAGAGGAAGATTGTTGACAACACAAAGGAGGAACAAAGTTGCAAGCTCAAGCAGATCCAATGATGATGAAAGAAACTTTGGAGACTTAGGTTATGAGGTGACAACGTGACATGAATATCGCGTGAAGACAGAGAATGGAACATAGAAGGAGTTGCATGTGCCAAAGCGACAACTCAAGGAAGAACATGAAGCTACATAGACAGATGAATGAGTTGCAGCAGGAACAGGAACAATAGTGGGCGCAACATGCACTCACGGATGAAACTATGCCCATGCATGTTAAAGATCCATCCCAAGAGTTGGCACAAAGAAGACATGGTGAGCAGTGTTGTTGATCGCATGCAAGGGATTCAGCAGCATGCATGTCATTGTGCGCACGCATGCGATCCAACCCATTCATCACACTCACCAAGGCGAAGACAAGAAGCTAGTCCAACTGGAGCTGAACATGTACTTTGGCAAGTTGATGTGCATGATCACCAACACACACTTGAAGATTAGCACAACCACTATGCATCAATGTGTTTCCAGTTCAGCCGCACCTAAGAAGACCATGCGCATGTTAGTAGGCGAGTTGGATGAAGGAGTCATACCAATGCACTGGATGCAATGGAGGCAAGAGTTTGTTTCAACGAGATGTCACCATGGGGTGCATGCACACCATCATAGATGACCAAGCTTGGCATCAGCTCAATACCTCCGCCATCAAGAGCATGTAAAGAGTTGGTCTCATCACAACAGACCAAGTGTCAGTGATGTCTTGCATGGCTTTCTCAACCATGTTATCTCACATGAATACATGTGCATTATAATGAGATGTCTTGTCAAGTGTAATTCAAGTGTCGATAGTTGGGTGTATCAATCATAGAGTAGATGAAGAGTCATGAGGGTAGATGAACTGTCATAAAGGGGAATGTCAAGGGTCACCCCACCCTTTGCTATAAATAGCCCCTCATAACTCATTGTAAAGGCTTTTGGTCAGCTAATCTTCCGATAAGACTATCTTGGAGAGAGCTTTGAAAGTATTGTAAACGAGCCTTGGCTTCTCCACTGTGCAGAGCTAGTATATCTCTTTGAAGGAGCAGGTAGATGTGGCTGTAACGTTCCACTATTGGGACTAGTGGTTGGACATGGATGTATTGTATGACCGGAACTTACACTTATTTATATAACAAGAGCCAACATGTTTCATGCATATGTTGTATTATATTCCAACTATCTTTTTTACTCTAGTGGCATATGTATTTTATTTCTTACGCATGCATGTATGGACTATTCTGTATGAGTATGTATGAATCTTTCTGAAATGTGTTGTTGGTTTAACCATCACTTTGGATTTCCAGCTAACTTGCTTTCCAGCTTGTGATGCATCTTCGCTTGTGTGTTCCCTTCCCATCCGAGTACTATTACAGGTTGCCAAGGGGCGCACTCATCTCAAACCCCATGTGTTAGAACTGGTCATGAACCTTCCTTGACTCACTGCAACCGTCACACCCTTGCTACCAACAAAGTTATCTTACTTTCCTCTGTGCAAAATCATGGTCAAGGCATTAGCATATGGACCACTGCTGGAACTCCTGCACCAAATGTTCTGAGGTTTGATTGGGACTTCTTACTGGGGACACCCCCTCACATGTTAGCAAGTCCAGTAGCATCAACGTTTTGGCGCTAGAAGGAGGTCCATATGACAAGATGAGGCCTCACATCTGTTTTGAATCTCTTACATCTATCATGACTAACTACTTAGTTTCTCTTCTGGAATGTATGTATAATGGAAACGATTTCATCATCTCGGAAAAGCTCTCGAATAACTTGTCTCGTAAAACATTTGATGGTGGAGGTTACGAAGCCTTGGTTAGGCATGTGGTCAACATTGTAGGTTCATGCTAAAGGCATGGATTCTTTGAAAAATACATGAGATGCGTGATGTTTGTCTACATGATTTGAGGGCACCCCATGCACTGGTGTGCCACGCTGCCCGAAAATTCTATTCATTCTCTTGCTCATCTGGTCGCAGAGATAAACTGTGCTTTCAATAAATTTAACTATAAAGCACCCAACAAAGAAATTATGGAATTATGAAAAGCACCCAATGAATCTGTTGAGCAATTTTACACCCGCTTTTGTAATCTTGCATACTGATTCCCCGAAGATGATATTGATTGGGAATTTCTTGATGGAAGATTTGAGTCTCTTCTTCACATATCTAAACCTTTCTCAACACACTTCGGTGATGGAGTTGCGCAATCACAGGTAGGCACAGTTGCTATCACAAGTCACTGTCTGCCTTCACCTCATCAAACAACTCCACCATCGGGGAGTGATGTGGGAGATCATGCACACACCTGTGTTGAACTATCACATCCTCCCACCCAACATGCTCTTGATATCTGCGCAAGTTTGGCTTGCAAGCCTGTTGGTTATCATGTGGATTCATTCCCTTGACCTCCATCCTCACGTTTTGTTGATCCTTCGGATTGTACTGTCTTGTGTTCTTCCATTTTGAACTCCTCACCTATTGTGAATGAGGATCAAATTGTCGAAGGAGTTGGTGTTATGTAGCCAACTTGCGCCATCATTCATGATGAGTGTGTGTGGGAATCTAAAGAAGAACTCACGTGAAGGATGACTCCTTTTTAGTCGCGCCTCATCTGCTTCATCCTAACATCCCTTGTGATTCTGCCACTATTGATTCCTCCCGTGAAAACTCATTTTCGGATGCTTCTACTTCCGATCATTCACAGGACATGTCAGATGTCAGTCTGTCATCACAGTGCGGAGAGGGAACATAGTCCTATGGAAATCTGTCCAATCTGTCATCTATCTTTCCTGAAATCACAAAGGGTGAGCATATTTGTTTCCCATATATCCATCTGCCCAATTCATCAAATCATGAGGATGCCGACGAACATCCCAAATTTTATGATCTTGGTTGTTGTGATCTATTCACTTCCTCATCCGATCAAGATGTTGATTCAATCATTGTTAATCTATCCAAGACACTAGTCTATGATGATCTATCTGTCAACGAATTTGAAACCCCCCAGACTGTTGAGGAACTGTAGCCCAAGTTGATGGTTATGTCAGGCCCTCGCTGTCCTGAGGTTGGTTTCACTTTTGGTTAGGAAATTGTTGAAACACTCAAGGCTTCTCAACACTCTCTGGTTTGCATAGAAGATCAGCCAAACACCCAGATTTCACTTCCTCCACTCAAACTTCACGATCCCATCGCTCATGTGTTGGAGGAATCTTACAAAACGAGCACACATGCACACCACAAGTGGTTTACCTTTCTCATGTTTTCTTGCATGTCCCAGTCAAAGAATGCATACATTCAACATCTGCATGTTGTGTAGCACAAGATCATGGTAGCTCCACAAAATGCATGCCATGCACTTTCACTCATCTTTGTTCTGTGGTCACTTGTAAGCTTAGAGTGTATTTGTCTTCACTGTTACATCTTTGTTGTTTTCTAGTTCACACAACTGTCTTGTTCGCGAACCATTCCTTCATCAACATGGGTCAACCAATGTGTTAGTGGATGCATTGGAAGTATCACTTCACGTGAGATGACCCATGCACCGTTAGCATAGGAGTAGGAGTAGTGTTTGCTTCCAGATAGTTTACTTGCATTCTTGTTCACTTACTTACTTCGTTTGTTTGTTTTCTTTCTTGTTTTCTTACTCACTTTTATTTCACTTTTTGCTTCTGCTTTTTCTTTGCTTTGTTGTTTGTTAGTTCGCTTGTTTCGTTCGTAGGATAGTTTCGTATGAAACCATGTATGACTATTGAAGCAAGCTAGGTAAAGTACAAGAGGCCTTATGTTGCTATCACTACTTGGTTATCTGTCATCTTGCCTCTGTATGAAGAACTTGTTCTTTTATTCCATGATACATTGAAGGAAAATATGTACTATTCGAAGTGAACCTTGGTGAAAACACAACTCTTGCGGGCTAACTAGTATCACCTACTCTAGTCGGTTGTTTTTGGGTTAATCCTTGTCATCTTAGTCAAGTAGAGTAAGGTGAGGGGGGGAAAACTTAACAGGCACGTAAGAGGTATAATAAACTACTTCTCTGCATGAACAACCTCTTCTGCTCTCAATAAGCTGGGATCCATCTTCTACCTCTGAAATGAATAAGTGTTATGCATAGTTACGAAGATGAAAAATGAAAAAAATGAAAAAGTGAAAAAGTAAAAAAATAAAATGAAAATGAATAAGGTGAAAGAAGAGAAAGCCTTCCTGTGCAGAGAGGTGATGCAAGTAACTCCGCTGGGGTACTGACCAGGCTCGCTGGCAGCGAAGCCATGCTTATGTTCCTATGTAACTCCATCGGGGTACTATCTGGGCCTGCTGGCAGCAGAGCAACACCAGAGATGAAAATAAGATGCTGACGACTATGCTGCTTGTGCACCAATATACCCCTTAGTCCCAATCGAAACAAATGTGTTTCCTTGGCTTGAAATGTGTGTCAATCAACCAAGAGCTTGGCAGATGCTACATCTTAAAATCAAGCTAGTGTTGAAACCAAGAGGAGCTGAGAACTGAACAATACTTCTGGAGGTGTTAGACTTGCTTTCCATGACAAGGTCCATTTAGAGAGAAAGAGTTCTACCAGTGTGTCACTAAGTGTTGTAGTGGTTATAACCACCCTCCAAATTTTTTCCTTAGCTTCATTTTGGAACCTCCCTTCCAACCTTCACAGCAGCATGTCTTACTTCGTCAAGTACACATGCTTCAATGTTTTTCTTGCGGAAAGGCAGCCTGTCGATCACAACTTGATGCATTCCCCACATAGGATGATCACTCGGACTTGGTCCAGCTGCAGGTTGAGCATCTCCCCCAAGAAATTGCACAATTATGGAGGGAAACCAACCTTTCCTCCAGAAATTGCACAATTTTGACTGGCAACATGTTGGGCTCCAGAATTGCGCAATTCTGGCAGTCAACACTCACAGTGAAAATTTATGCAATTTTCCCCAGGAGGGCTGCTTAACCTAGACTTTGCACAAATCTGGGCAGCAGTCAGTTGCTCTGCCTAGAAATTGTGCAAATATCCTAGGTAGCCAGCCTAGCTCCCAACCAGAAATGCACATTTTCACCGAGTAGTTGACCATTTTCTTGCATGTGCAGCAGATTTGATCAGTTCCCTATGGGACCGAGCAAAACTAACTTGCATGCATGAGATGCTTCCCCCAAGGCATCATGCAAAGGCATCCTTTGTTTCAGGGATCTATTTTTAGAAGTTGGAGGTTACATGCAAGGATCATTTCAGAAACCTCCCACCAAGTGTCGCTTTCCTAGATTTGTGGCATGCATGTCACAACCTCGATGTTATCAAAAATCATCAACTAGAAGTCATAGAGCTCATTCCTCACATCAAAATTGCATCTTTAACATCCCACATCACATCTAGGAGCTGTCGACACATTCAACTCAGTTGTTTTGGGGTAAGCCCACTTCCCATGTCTTGTGTTGCATTTCTGGTGCTCTTTGTGTTTTTCTTCGTATGAACATTGTCTGCTTGATTTCAATGTGTGCTTGTTGTCGTTTTGATACATATTAGCTTGTACTAGCACCGTTTTAGTTTTCGTTGTTATCTCACTACTGTCGCCTGCATGAAACTATTTTTCACAAACGGTCGCCGATTCAGTGAATCACCTCACCCACATGCGTGTTGTTCCTTTTTCTGAATCTGTCATTCACCATTTGCATGCATGATCATTCAATTATGCTTACACTCAGTATCACCATGCATTTTCACTCACATTCGCATTCAGTTGCTCGTCGGCGAGTCTGGCCAACCTTGGCCCGGACTCTGCCTTCACTGAGACAACATTGCATAATCTCGTGAAGGAAGGCTCTATATTCTTCTCCAAAAATACACATTTTTTCCTAGCCACTATCCTCCAACGCAGTTTTACGCATTTTTGAGGGACAGCGACTGCTAGCTCACAAAATTGCGTAATGCAGTCACTAAGCCTGCAACCATTGCCAACTGAGATTGTGCCTTGCGCAATTCTAGCGGCCAGAAGCTAGAATATACTGTGCATTGCGTAGTTCCAGCATTCAGTCAGCCTCTCAACAGCCCAGACTATGCCTTGCGTAGTCTTGACACTTAGTCTCCCGACCTCCCAGCTGAAATTGTGTGACCTTCATGATCAACCACACATGTATGTTGCAATCTATTCTCAAGTTCATTTTGGTTTTCGAATGACAAATTTCTTTCCATGAGTTTTGCAATGTCTTCAGGTATCACAAGTGTTCATATGCTTCTCAACAACACAAGTAAAATTGTTTCCAGGAGAGTAGAGTCGAAGACATCGTTCAGACCACACTTGGGGATGCAGTTGATCAAGTGTTTATGAGCTTGCCTACCCACGAAGACATTAAGATTTTCATAGGCAAGGACATCAAGATATGACAAAAACAACATCATAATGAAAAACATCATGAATGGAAGCTGAAGGCAGCATGCCAGATGCAACGAACACGAGAGGAAGGTTGTTGACAATATAGAGGGGGAACAAAGTTGCAAGCTCAAGTAGATCCACTGATGATGAAAGCAACTTTGGAGACTCAGGATATGATGTGACGACGCGACATGAATATCGCGCAAAGACAGAGAATGGAACAAAGAAGGAGTTGCATGTGCTGAAGCATCAACTCAAGGAAGAACATGAAGCTACATAGACAAACGAATGATTTGCAACAAGAACAAGAGCAATAGTGGGTGCAACATGCACTCACGGATGAAACTGCACCAGTACATGTTAAAGATCTATCCCAACAGCTGGCTTGGAGCAGACATGGTGAGCAGTGTTGTTGATCACATGCAAGGGATTCAACAACATGCATGTCATTGTGCGCATGCATGCGATCCAACCCGTTCAACACACTCACCAAGGTGAAGATAAGAAGCAAGTCCAGCTGGATCTGAACATGTACTTCAGAAAGTTGATGTGCATGACCACAAGCACACACTTGATGTGTTTCTAGTTTAGCTGCACCCAAGAAGACCATGCACATGTTAGTAGACGAGTTGGATGAAGGAGCCATACCAATGCATTGATGCAATGGGGGCAAGAGTTCACTTCAATGATATGCCACCATGGGGTGCATGCACACCATCATAGATGACCAAGATTGGCATCAGATGACCACCTTCGCCATCACAAGCATGTCAAAGAGTTGGTCTCATCACAATGGACCGAGTGTCAGTGATGTCTTGCATGACTTGCTCAAGCCATGTTGTCTCACTTGAGTACGTGTGCATTGTAATGAGATGTCTGGTCAAGTGTTGATAGTTGGATGTAATAGTCATAGAGTAGATGAAGAGTCATGAGGGTAGATGAATTGTCATAAAGGGGAGTGTTAAGGGTGACCCCACCCTTTGCTATAAATAACCCCTCATAACCCATTGTAAAGGATTTTGGTTAGCCAACCTTCTGATAAGACTATCTTGGAGAGAGCTTGGACAATATTGTAACAAGCCTTGGCTTCTCCACTGTGTGGAGCTAGTACATCTCTTTGGAGGAGTAGGCGGATGTCGCTATAATGTTCCACTATTGGGACTAGTGGTTGGACATGTATTGTATGACAATAACTTACACTTCTTTATATAATAAGAGCCAACATGTTCATGCATATGTTGTATTATATTCTAGCTATCTTGTTTACTCTAAATGGCATATGTATTTGCTTTCGTATGCACACATGTATGGACTATTGTCTATGAATATGTATGAATCTTTCTGAAATGTGTTGTTGGTTTAACCATAATTTAGATTGCCAGCTAACTTGCTTTCCAGCTTGTGATGCATCTTTGTTCGTGTGTTCCCTTCCCATTCGAGTACTATTACAAGTTGCCAAGGGGCACACTCATTGCAACCCCCATGTGTTAGAATCTCTCTCGCACCTTCCTTAACTCACTGCAGTTGTCACACCCTTGCTACCAACAGAGTTATCTTACTTGCCTCTGTGCGAAATTGTGGTCAAGGAATTACCATACTACCCACTGCTGGGACTCCTACACCAAACAGTCTGAGGTCTGATTGGGACTTCTTACCAGGGAGATCCACTTACATGTTGGCGGGTCTAGCACCGTCAACACAACCTTGAACAATTCCAAGCTTTTACTTGGTTAACAGGACTCCAATTCTCTCAACAACTTTCAAGCTCCAACTTGGTCACAAAATTAGGATTCTAATCCTTTCAACTCCAAGCTCAAACTTGGTTAAATCAATTTTTACAAGAAATACTTACTTTAAAAAGGGTTCCAAAATGTTTTCAACAAATGCTTGAAGATTTCCTTCAATAATACTTCAACAATGCTATTCCAAAGGATGTCTTCAATAGGCTTCAACAATGCTTCAACAAGGGCACTCCAAATTTGTCTTCAACAAGCTTCAACAAGTCTGCTCCAAAGATGTCTTAAGAAAACTTCAACAATCTCCCCCTTTTTTATTGATGGAAACAATATCCTCATATGATACTCCCCCTTTAATCTTGTTGCTCCCCCTGTCATCGTTACTGCCCTTTTCATATTCTCCCCATTTGACACCAACAAAAAAGGGACTTTCTAATGGTATTCAAGAGATATTACCCCCATATCTTGAAGAATATGTTTAAATGATTCTTGAGGTAGGGGTTTTGTGAAGATATTTGCAATTTTCTCCTTGGTGTTGGCATACTCCATTTTGATGTTCTGTTCTGCAACTTTTTCTCAGAGGAATTGATAATTGATTGGGATATGTTTTGTCTTTGAATGCATGACTAGACTATTTGAGTGGTTGATTTCACTGGTGTTTTCACGATGGATGGTGATAGGACTATTTGTTTCTGTGTTGACATCCTTCATCCATAGGAATCAAATGGATGAAATGTAGGAGCATAGATCCTATTTATACTTATTAGATCATAATTTTAAGAGACACATCCATTGGAGAGGGGATGAACTGAATTCATATAGGCCATGTAGGATTGAAAAAAGACGGGTCTTCAACTTGTAAATTAATTTTCTCTCCAACGAAGAGGAGCTAGGGGGGAAGTAAATGCTCATTGGAAATGGCTTGAAGTCCTCTACTAGCCTATGAAAATTTCATCTTCTGTTGAAGTCCCTTTGACATCAATAACAATCAATTTATTTAACAATATCCCCCTTTTTTATTGATGGAAATAATATCCTCATATGCTACTCCTCCTGTCATCTTGTTGCCCCCCCTGTCATCGTGCTACTGCCCTTGTCATATTCTCCCCCTTTGACATCAATAAAAAAAGGGACTCTCTAATCGAATGCAAGATATATGACCCTCATATTTTGAAGAATATGTTTAAATTCTTCTCGAGGTAGGGGTTTTGTGAAGATATCTGTGATTTTTGTCCTTGGAGTTGGCATACTCCATTTTGATTTTCCGCTTTGCAACTTTTTCTCGAAGGAATTGATACTTGATTGGGATATGTTTTGTTTTCGAATGCATGACTAGATTATTTGAGAGGTTGATTGCACTGGTGTTTTCATGGTAGATGGTGATAGGACTAATTTTTTCTATTTTGACATCCTTCATCCATAGGATTTGTGTACAAAAATTCGTTTTTGCTATGTACTCGACTTCAACTGTGGAGAGAGATATATATGATTGTTTCTTGATAATCCAAGACACAAGGCAATCTCCAAAGAAGAATGCATTCCCACTGGTACTCTTTTGATCATCAATACTTCCTTCTCAATATGTGTCAGTATATGCTATAAAGTTAATCGTTTTTCTTTTAGGGTACCATAATCCAAAATGAAGAGTGCATTTTAAGTATCCAAGGATTCTGTTTACATCTAGCATATGATATTCCTTAAAGGTTTATTGAAATATTTCCACCTTTCCTACTGCCTACATATGTTTGGTCGTGAAGCTATTAGATATAAGAGAGATCCAATCATTGATTATCTATAAAGAGTAGCATCCACCATAGGAGATTCATCATCTTTACAGAGCTTTCAACCTGCAATCACAGGTGTGATCACAATGACACATTTTTCCATCCTAAATCACTTAAGCATATCTTGAAGATATTTTTCTTATGATATGAACATACCCGGTTTAGTTTGAGTTAAGTTCCAAGAAATTAAGACAACTCACCAATCATCGATATTTCAAATCATTTTGACATTTTTAGGGAAAATTTATGACATTTCATTATTGTTTCTCCCAAAAATAAGATCATCCACATATACTAGTGTGATTAGAAGATTGTCTTTGTCCATCTTTATTTAAAGATTGCTTCATGCAACTTATTTCTTGAAGCCTTGTTGTTGAAGGTAGTGATAAAGTCCAACATGCCAAGATCTTATATCTTTCTTTAATCTATACAGGGCCTTCTTCAATTTTCAAACAAAATATTTTCCTTCTGCTAAGTCAAATTCTTCTAGTTGTTCCATGTATACTTATTCCTTTAGGTCACTATTTCTAAATGTTGGTTTTATGTCCATTTGATAAATTTTGAAGCCTTTAGAAAAGTAAAATTCCAAAAACATCCTTATAGTTTCCAATACGAAAACAAGAGTGAAGGTTTCTTCCATGTCAATTCCCTTCAATTTGAGAGTACCCCTTGCACACCAACCTCGCCTTATTTCTAATTATATGTCCTTATTTATTCATCTTGTTCTTGAACATCCACTTGGTTCCTATGACATTCTTGTCCTTTGTATGAGGTATTAGCTCACATGTTCCATTCTTTTCAATTGATGCATCTCTTCTTCCATTTCTTTTATCCAGTGAGGATCCTAACTTGTTTGAGTGAATTTTTCTGGTTCTATTGTGGATAGTATGGAAATGCCATTCCTTTCTGGGGTATTTATAATATTTCTTTGAGTTTGTATTCCATCATATACATCACGAATAATTTTATCTTTTGGATGATGTTTTTGAATGAAGTTTACCCTTGATGGAGTTTGGGATAGTTCCCTCTTGATTCCATGTTTTTCACAGAATTGATTAAATCCCCTTGAGGTAAATTCTCCACCTCTATCTATCCTTAAACATTTGATTTTTGACCCACTTTCATTTTCAACTGTTGATTTGAAGGTTTTAAAACATTCTAGTGCTTCTAAATTGTATCTTATGAAAAATACCCACATCATTCTAGTATAATCATCTATGAATATAGAAAGTACCTTTCTCCTTGAAGACTTGGAGTTCTGGTTGGCCCACACAGATCTGCATGAACGATTTCTAAAGGCTTTGATGATGAACATATATTTGTCTTCGAGTTGGTTCTTATTTGCTTTCCATGTTGACATGGTGCATAAATAACCTTTTCAGGTTTCAAAATTAGGGGGATATCTCTCACTACCTGAGTTTTGTTGATCTTCACCAAATTATCTAAGTTTAGATGTCCCAACCGCTTGTGCCATAACCAAATTTCATCTACTTGGCTCATGTAGCCATTTTCTTATTGAATTTCATTAATAATGTATACATTATCTGATATTCTTACTCCTTTTCCAATAAGTTTTCTTTAAGAAGACATTCTTATCTCACAATCCTTGGCACTAAAGATGATATGAACTTCCAAAAGTCACATTTCCATCCTTCTTGGTTAGTGATATGAACTTCTTTTGGTCACTAGTCATATGCCTAGAACGTCTAATATCTATGAGCCATTTGTTTTCCTCATTTTGTGCACACAAGGCTAGACCACACTTTTTAGGAGTGGGTTCTATAATATTCCTTCTCCAGATACTTTCTCTTGGTTCTAGTGGAAAATTTTGTGCTTCATGACTTGGATTATTGCTTTTGGAGCATTCTAGACTATACTTTGAAAGAGGATAAAATTAATTGTAAGTTATGATCTAGCTTTATCTCCTTGAATCAATAGCCTTATTTTGGTAATTAGTCCCATAATTTCTTGAGTCAACATTATTACCTCCATGATCCTTTCAATGCTCATCCTCATGACCAACATATTTATAAATGAAACAATGAACAATGAAAATAGTTTGATACCTATTAATATAAGCTTGGCTTGATGTGACATTCCTTTTTCGATAAGACAACCTCTCATTCCTTAGATTATTGTGAGGAAGTCCCTTTGGTGTGTCAAATGGGTTCTTACTTCTTTGATTATTTTGAAGAGAATGAACATAACTTCTATCATGATGGGCATTTACATTCTCCCTTGAATTAGATGATTCAATTGTATAGCCAAGTCTTAATTTTTCATGTTGTGGTCTTTGAGTGTTGATGATGACATATAGGGTTTGAGAACTTTTCAAGATTTTGTTGACCTTATCAAATTTTCCTTTTAGAGAGGCAACTTCAACTTCTAATTTATAACATGTCTCTTCCTTTTATTTTAGTTTGTTTTTCAATACTTCTATCCTATTTGCTTATTCTTCTTTGTTTTTGAGAGATATGATTTCTTCTGATAATTTTCCATTCTTTTTCTTAGTTTTTTCATTCTCTTCAATTGCACTAATAAAAAATTCATCCACATTTCCTTCTTCTTCTTCTTCTTCTTCAAGTTTATCTATGTCATCTATGAATTCCATGAATAATACTTCTCTACTTCCCGCATGATCATCATCTTCATCAAAATCATTACTATCTTGCTCTGAGAAGAAATTTCTTTTGTTTTAGCCTTTCTTCTTGAATGTTCTTTTCTTAGGTTCATCTTCATCATCACTGTCATCCTTGAAAGGACACTTTGCAATGCAATGTCCAATTTTTCCACATTTAAAACAAATGAGAATGTAATTACCTTTGAGTTTGGATCCTTTCTTCAACTTCTTGAAAAATTATGCCAATTTCTGTTTCACTATCAGAATCATCACTATTGCAGTCACAACTCTTCCCCTTCCTTGATGTTTTTGATGCTTTGAAATCAAATTCTTTGTTAGTTGAGTTTATGATTCTAATTTCATATGCAATAAAAATTCTATGAAGCTCATCCATTTTCAAGTCATCCAAGTCTTTTAATTCTTCTATGGAACTGAATTTTGCATCAAAGTGGTCTAGAAGTGATCTTAGAATTTTCTAGACAATTATCTTCTCTTTTATGTATTCACCTAGTCATTTGAGATAATTGACAACTTCATCTACTTAGAGAAATTAAGAAGCAATGTCTCCTTCTTCATTCACTTTGAGACTTTCAAAATACCTTATAAAGGATTGGATATTTTCCTTCTTGACTTTATCATATCCTTCATAGATGCTAATGACCTTGTCCCACATCTCTTTAGCTATTTTAAAATTCATCACTCTAGTGAATTCTAAATCTAACATATCACTTGGTAGTTCAAATCCTTTTCATTTTCCACATATTATTTCTTCCCATAAGAATCTATTGGAAGCGAAGAAGGGACATGGTATCAATCTGTCGTAGATTGCCAAAATTTGACTCCAAGAGACATTATGTAGCACACCATTTTAACTTTCCAAAAAGTAAAATTTGTGAACCATCAAATTGGGGGACCTTATCATGCTTAATAACATTTATGATTCAAAAATCCTTCTTCCAACTGTTAGGATGTTCTTTGAAGAAGCTAGCTATGATCCCAATTGTTGGAAATACTAATAGGGGGGAGAATCAATATTTCTTTTAATTGTTATTTAATGCGAGTTAAGATTTTTATCAGAAAATAGGCCAGGACACAAGAGATAAAACAAAAATAATTTTATTGTTCAAAATTGCGAGGACTCAAATCCTCTTGTATAAAAAATTAGCATCCAACCTATACAATAATATATTTGAATTTCGTAAGGCTCCAACCTTGAACAAATCCAAGCTCATAATTGGTCAAAATGAGGACTTCGATCCTCTCAACAACTTCCATGCTCCAACTTGGTCAAAAAATTAGGACTCCAATCCTTTCAACTCCAAGCTATGACTTAGTCAAATAAATTTTTACAAGAAATAATTACTTCAAAAATGGTTCGAAAATGTCTTCAACAAATGCTTCAAAATTTCAGTAGGATTCAACTATGTTTCAAGAAGGATGCTCCAAAGATGTCTTAAAAAATATTCAGCAAGGCTGCTCCAAAGATGTCTTCAATGAAATTCAACAATGAGTGCACAAATTATGTCTTCAACAAGCTTCAACAATGATGGCTTCAATACTCCTCCAAAAAGACCGTGAACTTCAATTGCTCTGGTAACTTTGCTTCAACATGATATTTCTACTCAAAGGTCAAACCTTAGTCACAAAAAAATAAATTCAAACACTTTGTTCCAAAAATACTGCTTTAAGGATAAATGGGTCTTCTCAAGAGATTTAAAATGTCTGCGATCAACAAGACTTGATCCAATAATCCAAAGTCTCCTCCAAAAAAAAAGAGTTCTATTCAAGATATTTGTCTTTGGAATGAGGCACATAAAAGGGTCAAAATATGAGGTCTCAATAGGTCTGAAAAAGGGCCTTAAAAAGGCCTACGCTAGCCTCAGACCCAATCTATAAAGGGTGAAAATAATGTATGCCACAAATCTAAATTATTCTAAGACATTACCTCAGGGATGGATTACAAAGGTCTACTCTTGGGCTGAGGTTGAAAATGTAGAAAATCTATGATAGGTTAACCTGATATTGCAATATAAATCAAAGCAAAATACTATAGCCTACTTCTACTATCAATTTGTGGAAGCTTAAAGATCAAGATGAAAAATATAACCAGAAGAAGAAGAATCAATGGCACAATACACATGAAAATACTTTGGGGAAAGTCTCAGATAAAAACCCCAGACTATTGTATTATCATACATGGTGGAAATACATAGGAATTATACAAAGCCTTAGCTCTCACAACTAGCTAGCTCTTAGTACAATCCTCATAGATGCTCACAAGAAATCTTGGCTTCTCTCTAGCCTTCCTATTTGCCCTACAAGCTCCCATTTCCTTGTGTTGTTTCTTGTGGATGATTAGCCTATTACCAAGTGGAAAAACAAGCCTTCAAAACTGCACAATCCTCAAGGATGAATCCTGACTGCATGCATGAGTTTTCTCCATGAGAAAACACATGCAACTGATAGTACAATGTCCTTGAACATTAATATCAACTGGGTCTTTCTCAGAATAGACATGCATGAGTTTTTGATGAGGGAATATTCAGTTAACTGGAGTAGCACTAGTTGGGTGCGTTAATGCATCAACTAATTGTTAACTCACTATTAGTTCCTCAAATAGTTTGGAACTAATTTAACTGGACTTAACTCAGTAAACTGAGTTAACTAATTACAGCTAAAATAGAACTGAATATTATCTCCTTAATTTAAGGGATAAATCTTGCATGACTTCAGAAAGAATTATAACTTGAATTTCTCCAACTAATTAATTTAAAATAAATAAATAAATTATTTCTAGGTAGCTGTTAAGACTAAATTCGATTTTAATTCACAATTAGTTCAAGGACAAATTAAATTGGAATATTCTTGTTGCCATATTTCAACACTCCCTCTTAACAAGAAAGGGATTATCTGCCACCCCGATCTTGTCTCTATGGAACTCAAATTCACACTTTGACAATGCCTTTGTCAAAATGTCACCATCTTACTCCTCTGTTGAAATATACTATAGCAACATGATCCTCCTCGCCACACATTTTCTGAGATGATGATACCAGATTTCGATGTGCTTGGACCTATCATGAAAGACTAGATTCTCAGAGAGTTTGATACAACTCTGATTATCACAATAGATCACAGTTGGATCCATTCTCTGATCAAACGAATAGTTAGGATTTTCCACATCTAGATGGCCTCACATGCTGCCTGAATTGTAGCCATGTATTCTGCCTCTGCCGAGCTAAGTGCAATCGACCTTTGTTTCTTGCTGTACCAAGAAATTGCCACTGACCCAAGGCTGAAAATACCTCCTGATGTTCTCTTCTAATCTGATGGACTCCCTGCCCAATCTGCATTTGTGAATCCCTATAGCTTCACTCCCTCTGTCCATTTGTGCCATAATCCATACTGAGATGTGCCTCTGAGGTATCTTAATACATGCTTTTTTTCCTTCCAAAACATCTTAGTAGGCTGAACCATCGCTTGACTCAACTGGTTCATCGCATAGCACAAATCTGGTTGCGTGTTCATTAAGTACATCAGTGAACCCACAAGCTTCCTATACACAGTAGCCTCTACCACTTCTCTTGAAGTAGCAACCTCCTTCCTCCAGTTACCTACTAGAGGTGTTTACATGGGCTTGCACTTCTCCATGTGGAATCTCTTGAGTATCTCGTTGGCATACTTACCCTGAGACACAAACAACTCCCCATCCTTCTGCCACACTTCCATGCTAAGGACGTAATGCATGAGACCCATGTATGTCATATCGAATTATCTTTAAAGGTCCTCCTTGCAAGACACGATCAATTGATCATCACTAGTCAATATGAGATCATCAACATAAAGTACGATGATCAACAACTTACCTTTTACCACGATATGGTACAGGTTCGCATCCACTTCACTCTTTGTGAAGCCAACCCGGTGAAGTAGTTGTCTATCCTGGTGTACCAATCACGAGGTGCTTGCTTCAGCCCGTACAACACTATCTTGAGTCGGCACACATGCGACTCATGATCGAAGGTCTCAAAACCTTCCAGCTGCTCTATGTACAACTCTTCCTCAATCTGGCCATTGAGGAATGCAGTCTTCACATCCATCTGATGGATCTTCCAACCCATCTGTGTTGATAGTGCTAACATAGATCTGATAGATGAGTACCTTGTGACAGGAGCAAAAGTATCATCATAGTCAATCCCCTCGACCTGTGAAAAGCCACGGGCACCAAATCTTGCCTTATGCTTCTCCACACGACCATTAGCAGCTTACTTTACCTTGTAAAGCCAACGAGAACTCACAACTGACTTGTTATTCGGACTTGGAACCACGTGCCAAACACTGTTACGAACTATGGAGTCACACTCCCCACCATAACATCAACCCAAATCGGCTATTGCACTGCTTACTCAAAGGAAGATGGCTCAGTCTCAACATATTCCCCAGTAAGAGCCATGTATCCAGTGTACCTCTCAAGTGACCTCCTTTGTCTGGGCTGAGAAGATGGTGCTCCCACATTCTCTCTCGCATCCTCCAACAATCTGTCAGCTTCTCTTGTGCACTTCCATCCATATCTGGAAGACTCTGGTTGAGTGGATGTCTCCACTCCTGGAACCTCTACATGTAGCTGCTCTGCATCAGTCTAAGGCTCCTCCTCCTTAGGAACCAACAGTTCCTCCACAGCTTGTAGTTGGAGCTCCCTCTTAAGGGAAACTTGCATGACCTTCTGCTCATCAAATTTGAGATCTCTATGAACCACTGTCCTCCGATTGGTAGGCAAGTACACCCAATAGTTGTGAGGTGTATCAATGTACCCCACACATATCCCCAACTCTATTGTCGGCTCAAGCTTCTTCCATGCATCCTTTGTCACATGGAAGTATACCGATGAGCCAAAGATCCTAAAGTGACCCACATATG